>JAEQBH010003667.1:0-89699 GCA_016808115.1 Tetrastigma voinierianum | reverse complement strand
GGCTTTGCGTCTTAGACAGACAGAGGGGTCATCAATTGTGACAAGCCTTCGACAGAACTCAGAGAATACAGATAATATACTGAAGTGCAGCATGCCAAGAGAGGCCAAAAAAGAGGTGAGTGCCTACTTATAATATTTTATTTTAGGCTGATATGGAAATGCAAACTTGGATTGAAGAGTGTATGGTGCTTTCTAGACCCTAGTTATTTTGAATCAGACGTAGAAACCTTATGGAAGTTTTATTGAGGAAAATGTGTATCATGGGAAGCATCTTGTATGATTGGGAAAAGAAAACCATGAGGATTAGTTTTAAGAAAGATGATAAAAAGAGAGAACATAGGAAGGATTAGATCATGGATTAGACTGATGATATGATGAGAAATTAACAATTCTAGATCATTTCTGGTCATAGGAATCTTTTCAGATTTTTAGTGAATTGTTCATGGTTGTGTTTCCTGAAAAACTAGCTTCTCACCGAGGGGAAAAGTATCTTGCAACTCTGGTTTGTACTCCAAGACGTTGGATACTTTGTTTGTTAACATATTAATTACTTGATAGTTCTCGTTTTTACCTTCTTTGGTGGTAGGATACTAAAAGGTTAAATTGAAATTATGGGCACCTAGAAGGTGCTTTTTACAAAGCTTTACTTTTCTTTTATTGACTGATCTTTCAAGCCCCTTTATTCAGTCAATCACTGTTACTTTACTCAATTTTAATAATATTTTATGTGAAGTAAATCATTATATGCAGAAGAAGAGGCCCTGAGGTTAGGTGATGTGTGATGAAGGTAGTGTTTCAGACCATGATTCTTTTCTTTAATCAACCTGGAGCCTTGCTATGTGGTTGAAATCCTAGTCTTGTTGAATGGGTCAAAGAAAGGGCTCCCTTAAGGGATCAGGAGTCTTCTTATACTTGTGTCTTTTTAACAGGGAATTAAAGTATTATTTGCCTATCAAAAAAAAAAAAAAACAGGGAGTTAAAGTACCATAAAAAAAGTGCATAACAAAAAGCAGGGGTGTGATCCAAGTAAATTGGGAGCATACAAGCATTGCAAGGCCCACAGTGAAAGAAATATAAGACCCTTCCTTGACTATACCCCAACTGCAGACTATCTACAAAGTCAGTCTATGATGGAAAATATGTTTATCATGATTCCCCCCTTTAAACCACAAAAGTGGAGCTTTGATAAATAGGCTTTTGGATCTTGTAGTCCTCTTTTTCCAAATTTTCCAACACAACTGATATGAGTCATTTTCTTCTGCCGGTTTACTAATTCTTCTCTAGGAAATTGCCTTTCCAACCCCATTGTAGGTACCTGACTGTTTGGGAAGGACCCAAGAGAGCCACAATGGCCTCACGCAGAGCCTCGATGCAGTGAATACTAGAGGATAATTTTGTTTTCACTCCAAATTTGATCAAGAGTAAAAGGTCCAATCATGTCCTTCATATGATCTATGTCTAGAGAACCCAGATCTCCTTAGCTGGAGAGGTTGAAAACTGAGGCAATGTCTTTAGGACTTTGAAAAAGATTCTTATGTCATTCCCAATGTCAGATCATTTATGACATTGGCTGAGAGGGACTTAATCTTGGTTGCTTTTCTGGGAGTTCTCTCCACTTCGAAGTTAGATGTTGTGTGGGCTTTTTTCCATATATAAGGATCCATCATCTTTTCGATTTTAATTAGAGACCCAATAGATCTATTCTATTAATTAAAAAGATCAAGAGTAACGACACGCACTCCTAGACAATGTTCAAATTTAAGTCAAGATAAGGGAATGAACTCCTTAAGGATCTTAAGGCAGAGACCAGTGTGTTCCAGTCCTAGTCATACTCAAAGACACAAAATTTTACTTTGATGGTTTGGAGGGTGACAGCTTAGAGAGGGAGAGCGCCAGGGCCTGGAAGTGGGCTTTTCCAAAGAGGAAATTTTTTTTAGAGTAGCCTTCTAGGAATGCTGCTGGGATTTCATGAAAAAGGAGGTTTTAGGTTTTTCTTTTTTAAGATTTCCATGAACAAGGTCGTTTTGCCAGGAGCTTAAATGCACCAGAGTTTTGTTCTTGTTCAATAAAGGAGGGCTGAAGAGACTTTAAGACTACAATTATTTTGAAGCTTAAACAAGTTATTGGCCAGCAAGAATAAGAGACTAAAGTGAGGGTTATGGGAAAGATGGTGTCTCCCATCTGCTTTTGTTAAGGGAAGACAAATTGACTTCAATTGCTAATGAAACTATCAGCTCTGTTTTGAAACACAACTAGAGTGGGGTGCTTTGTAAGCTTGACTTAGAAAAGGCTTGTGATCATCTGAATTAGAAGTTTCTAATTTCAGTATTACAAAAAAATGGGTTTTGGTAAAAGGTGGACAAATTGGATTTGGTGGTGAATTTTATGGCCAAGATCCTCGGTTTTGGTCAATAGTACATTGAAAGGTTTTTCTTGCAGTTCTAGGGGCTTGAGGCAACGGGGATCCCCTTTCACCTTATATGTTTGTGGTTAGCATCAAGGCTCCAAGTAGACTCATTTTTAGAGCAATGGGTGGGGCTTCTACATGTGGTAGAGGAATGGGAGGATTGGAAAGGGAGTCCAAATCTCACGCTGATTGTTTCCTAACAATGACACAATTTGTCTTCGTTAGGCCTCTCAGTGCCTACTTAGTTTGCTTGAGCTGATTGCTCATGGTTTGAAGCCATTTGTGATTTACAAATCAATCCATATACAAGATTATTCTGGTGGAACAGTGGAAATGTAGAGACTTTAGCCCCTTGAGCTTGGTTGTAAGGTAGGTGCTCTCCCTTCTTCTTCTGGGCTTTAAAAGGTTTCCCACAACATGGATGTTTGGGATGGTGTGGAAGAACGCTTTCCAAAAGAGACAAGCCTTGTGGAAGAGATGATTTATTTTAAAGGAGGAAGAGTCACTCTGCTCAAAACACCTTGTTTGCAGCCGATTTCGTTATGTGTGCTTGTTCTGCATTCCCGAGGGTTGTGTTGATACTTGAGAAAATTCAACAAAACTTTCTTTGGAGGTGGTAAAGGTTAGAGAGGAAGCCATACCTTGTGAAGTGGTAGGATGTGTGCTCAGCAAAAGCAAGTGGAGATTAGAGTAAGAAGCTATTCACTCTTAAATAGGTCCCCTAAGTGTGAGAAGGTTTACATCCAAAGGGAGGTCCTTTGGAGGAAAGTCATTTGTTCCATGTTTGGAGTAGAAGAAGAGGGAATGGTTCTCCCAGGGTGCAAGGGAGGGTTTTGGTGTGGGCTTATGGAAGGAGATTAGAGAGAAGGATCCTCTAATAAAGAATAATATTGGTTTTTTTGGTGGGTAATGATAGAAGAGTTAAATGTTGGAGGAATATTTGGTGTGATGGTAAGAGCCAGGCAATACTTTCCCTTCCTTGTTTGCCTTGGTGGAATAGAAAAAGGCTTCGATTGCATCTTCTGGTAAGGTGGGAGGTTGGAACCCCCTTTTTTGTAAGACCTTTTAATGATTGAGAGGTGGATTTGGTGGGGTGCTTCATTGAAGCAATTCGAGGGAAGAAGGTGATCCCAATTGTGAAAGATAGCATGTCTTGGGAAGAAAACAGGAAGGGTTTCTACTCTGTTAAGTCTCTTTTAGGCGTTTTGGATTCTAGCAGTGCTGCCCTTTTTCTGCATAAGCATCATTTGGTGGTGCTCCTCCAAAGTGGGATTTTTCGCTTGAAAAGCTTTGTAGGGGGGAAGTTTTTAACTTGCATCAACTAAAAAAGGGGATGGTTTTTGCATCCATTTACGAATCTATTGCCCTAGGCTTAGGACCTTATGGGAGTTGGTATTTTCTCTTTTGGAGATTTGGGTCTTCCCAGCTGATGGTAAAAGAGACATTACTTGGTTGAATGGATCTGTTTTGTTGGTGTGCTGGTGTTGGAACCATTATGCCCTTTTTTGGATGGTTTGAAGGACCTTTGCAAAATTAACTGAAAATGCCACATTTAGGGAGGGAAAATGTCTTATGTAATGATAACCTACATGAGTTACAGATTTGCAAATTATTTTGTGAAATCATTATTCATCCCTTTAAGCAATTATCCCTATTTTGTGCCCTTAGACTTTTTATTGTATACACCCATATGCTCTGTAACAGTAGTCCTTGGGCGTTTGTTAATATATGGTGATTGTGCTTATAATATCGGTTTAGTTATGTACTGGTGAAAAGAGATCCCCTCTCACTTTGATAACAGATCATCTGTTTGTTCTTTCATTGTATCCGTGGTATAATTCATAAGGCATATTTATATCTTGGTTCTTCAGGTTTGCATCACAAAAATGCTATCACTTATTCTGCCATCCTGTGCAAAGAATTATTGAAGCACGTAATCGTACAAGTGTCAAGTATGCACTGCGTGACCCAATGATGTGAAGTCTGCTATATCTGGAAAGGATAAGAGAAGAGAGAAGAGAAGAGGAAGAGAATGAAGAGGTTGTGATTTGAGAAGAGTGACCCAAGTGTTTCTTGGTGTGGAATGTGGCAGGCAGGTCCTCCTCCTCGTACTCGGATACACACCCTCAGGTTCACCTGTGTATTGTTTGTTATCTATCTCATTCAGAGACAGCAGCAGATGCATTGACCTGAATACACTGGAAGTGCTTTCTCCCTTCACGCCTTGATCTCAACTATCACAACCATCTTAGATTTGTTGTGTGGTTTGGTTATTGATTCTCTCAAAAAAGTAGTTTGTTGAATTCCTTCCTGTACTTAATGATGATGTTCGTCTCTCTTTATTTAATTTATCTACTGCTTGGAGCTCTGGGAATCTTTGAATTCATTATTTGCAGATATTTTTTTATCAGAACCAATCCAAATGCGATTTGTGAAGGCCAATGGAGGTTGGATCACACTATTATAATCGAATAAAAATTTTGATGCCTAAAAGCCCCTGTTAAACGCGCATCCTGTTCTCTTCCACGTGTTGCTTCAGTTCAGAATGTACGAAATATCCATCTTTGTATTTCAAGAGCTTAAACCGCCGAAGCAAAACCCATCAGCTCAGTTTTCCCAGCACGTATTTTATCAGATGTTCCATTTTTTTTTTCTTTTAATTTTAATTGTTTCCGATAAGCCCTTTCTGATAATTGATCTTTAATTTTCTTATGTGTACCCAGTAGAGTAGAGTAGTAGTGTCTGTAAGTTTGTTGTGGTAGCATTTGACTAAGGATTCACAACTGATATAACATAGTTTATTCAATGTTTGATATCTCAACAGCATTATGTTATCTTCTACCATTTCTTTATTATCACGAATTGATAGTTTTTCCTTTTTCTATTTTAAATAATATTTTTATTTGCATTCCGTTTGTCTCCTGAGAATACTTGTTTGGATTTCCTTCTTTTATTTTACCTCCCAGAGAATTATATGTACATGTACAGTATAAGGCTTGAAAATTTATGTCGTACACAGGAGGGCCTAGCTTGTTTTTTTCTCTATTTATTCCCCTGTTCAATAGCAGATTTCATTATTAAGAATCAGAGAGAAGTATTTAGTTTTTGTGAACTGAGATTGGAAAGGTTTGTTTGAGATTTAGGCTTTTATTAGAATCTAATACTTAAAATTATTAAGTAAAATGTATTTTTCTTCATAAGAGAGGATTGAATGATATTGGTAGTTATGTATTAGTAAGTAAATGTATTATATGTGTACTAGTAGATTAAAACATAGGCAATCTGAAAGAGCACAAATAAGAAATGATTGAAAATAAAGCAACACCGAAAATATAGTTTGTTTATATGGATTAACGTAGGTCTCGCTTACAGGCTGCACATTTGCACGAAATTGAGAGACTATAATTGGTTTTAATAATTCCAGAAGACCCCAAACAATTGTTATCAGACGACAGACATGGGCAGCTCCCCACCCCATCACAAACATATATATATATATATATATGGTTGTTGTATATATATATATATAGAGAGAGAGAGAGAGACCCCACCACCAACCCCATATGTAACAAAGTAGGCGATCGAGAAACGACGAGCTTTTTCGAGCAGAGAGTTGCGCATCAATCACGTTCGAGTGTTGTTCTACTACCACTGTCCCCCCACCGTCTGGATCTCATCTCATCTCAAGTTTATATCTGCAACAATCAGCCTTACACTTCAGTCGAGCAACTTCTATTAACTTAATAAGATATGTTAGAAATATAGTTAGTTGGAGGAGCTCTCATGGATCCAATTCCAATCTAATTTTTACTTGAGAAATGAATGAATCGAAGGAATTTACCTTACCTTGAAGATCAGCTACTGGAGCTACCAAGATCGAAGTCCATGGTGTAATCATATTCAATAGTAGGGATCACAGAAGCCACGAATTTCAAGAATAGAAAAAGATACCTACACAAATTGCAATCCAGATGAAATTGTCTATTACGGTATATATATATATATATATATATATATAATGAAAAGATACCCTATATCCATGCAACATTTAGATGGGGCATAAACAAGATACTTCTGGGTGATATTATTTAAGGGTGGGTAGAGAAAAATAACCAGTTTCATAGCCAAAAAGCAAAGGTGAAAAAGATTACTACGAATAACTTCTGGTTCAACTCCACGACATTAGCACATCACGATCTTTTTTCATCACAGCCCCATGTGAGGGGATGTACAGATGCATGCTTTCCGGCAAGTGAGGATGATCTTCACGTGGTTACCCATTCAAACAAGTAATCTTTATATTCCACAGAAAAAAACAATAAGGAAAATTAGCAGCATTTAGTGGGTGGGTGGAGACAATAACTACTGTTTTACGCGCATGGTCTTGACTAACATCTTCTAGTACAAGCTCAGGCTGTAAAGGCATCCTGCTCTGGCACAGTTCCCAGAGAATCCTAATAATAAGGAACATAACAATGACAATGATAATTAGTTTTAAATAGTTATGTTTATAGGAAAATAAATTAAAAAATAATAAAAATCCCATCACTTTGAACTACAAAAACCATATGCTTCCATTCATAAGTGCACTGTATTCCAGAGAGCTTAGGTACCATTGCAGCCAAACTGAATTATATACCAAGTATTATACACATTTAACTTTGAAGTAGAAAAGAGGTGACACTAAATTTTGTTAAAAGTGTCGTATGTCAAGCCTAATCTGCTAGACTTAGGCACACCACAAGGATGTACAGAATTTATGAAAACAATATAGGCAAGGTTTGAAGCTGTTTTAATCTTGCCTACTACAATTCCATCAGCCTCATCATTTAGGAGTTGAAAGCCAAAATTGGAAAAACAATAAATAAGATTGGTTTGAAGCTTGAACTCCTTGTTTCTAAAAGCTTGGCTAATAATACAATTCCATCATCAGCCTCGTGATTTAGGAGTTCTTTTTCCCAAGAGATTATATTATACCAAATAATTTTTTTCTAACCATCCTTCAAAATAGCAATTTTGCTATGCTACAGACTTTAGATACAGATTCAACTCACCTACTTGGTATCAAAATAAAATATTGCAAGCACTGCAAGCAGAGTCATCCTTGAAGAATAATATCAAAGGATGCCCACTGAAACCCACTTAACTTTTAAAATCTTAAAATTTAAAGACTCCATAATAGGTCTTGTATTACAATCTTAAATTTATCCCTTTCATGGAAACTTTCTTTATCCCTTTTGTCATAGCGTTTATAAGTACTTTCATGTGCGCATTAAACTCTGGGGCTTGGATCAAGTGGCACGACTAGGTGTTGATAACCAAATTTCCAGGTTTGATCGATCCTATGGCTATTATAAGAATGAAGAAAGAACAAATACATAAAAATGGTATAAAAAACACACAAACATGCAATTGAAATTGAGAGTCGGCTCAAATAGGTAGATCTTTTAATGGTACAAGCTTTAGCTCTATTAGGAAATGGCAGACATGGAAATATGTTTTTCAAAGCTCCATTTATTTGGGCTAGTTAATAAAGCCCACATATATTCGCCTGTTTTCTTTCTTTTTCTTCTTTAGATATAGTAGTTTGAATAGGTAAAAATCAACCATATTTCAAAAATTTAATAGAAGAAGGAAAAGAAAATAAATTGAAATAACATTGATTCATAAACCAAAAGTATTATCTTCCAAAAAACCAGGTAAATCTTGAAAGCACATAAGTAAATATGTTTGCAGAAGCATAAACCACATGGAAAATGTACTAGGACATACCTCATCATACCCAGTAAGCCACACACGAGGAGTTTGGTAATATTTATCATACCTGGAAACAAGGCAAAACCAACCAAATTAATGCCATGGAATGGACAATGGCATCAATCATTAAATGAATAATTGAAGGGGGGGGGGGACCCCATTATGGCATTGCTCCATGGTGAAGTACAAGACTTGTTGAACCTAAGGTCCCATCTTCAACTTCCTCTACAAGCAAAAATAAGACATGGCCCATATGTGACACGCACATGCATTGTAATTTCAATCATGCTCCATGATTCCAAGAAAATCAACTCTAAAGATGTCAAAGAAGAGGGAAAAGAAATTATTAAAAAATAGATCCAAATTTTAAAGGATCGCGTTTGACTTCATTTTCCACTTAAATCAAATGAAAGCAGAGAAGTAATAAGATTCATGACATAGCCAGCTATAAAGTAATCTGGCTTAGTTTCCTCACTGTAAAGGAAATAAATTAATCATCAAATTGTATTTATCTTAATGATGCTGACATCATAGGTTCGAGTCTCAGAGAGAATAAGTCAATACTGGTTCATGTGCAACAAGATATGGCATTTGAAGTGTTGCTCTGTCATTCATGATAGGTACACACCACACCACAGCAGATTAAATCTGTGACCTTGTAAATTGTATAATTAACTAGTAAAGCAAAAATAGTAATACAACCATATGCATCAAAATAGATGATTATAATAACAAAATATCACCATCATTCTATGCAAGAGATCAGAACATGGTTTGTTGGCCTACAGTATTATTGGCCTAAAATCTTGACCATGAATGTTACACAGGAGAATGTTTTCATGGCTAAACACAATTCCTTTTTAGGAGGCATAATAACATCTAACATAAAGTCACAGCCATGTCTAAATTGTCCAATGACAGATCTGGAGCTCTCCTCTATTAAAACTTGTTATAAGCAATTTTTATAGGGTAATGGGCAAATATATGGGTATGAAGAAGATATAAGACCAAAAAGACAGCCCAGCACATACAGAAGAACACATGTATGAGCCTAAAGGAAGTAAAAGAGATTAAGGAAGAATACAAAAAACACATCAGCCCTCATCTACATCCCAACAAAATAAAAAAAAAGTATAACAATGTACAAGTTTATCATCTAAACACAAATTATAAAGAAAAGAAAACGAGATCTCTTCAATAGGACAATTTTTACCAGGCATAAAATGAAATCAAACTAATATGAAGTATTATTTTGTTTTCTCTCACAACAATAACAGCAGCAGCAGCAACAACAACAACAACAAGACAAACAACTTTAAATGTGATTGAATTTACATCAAGGAAATGTTTGATCTTGTAAAGGATGTTTCTGAACCAATAGTGATTTAGCATAGATATTAAGCCAAGAAGAGGGTTGGTTTGTTGGGTATAGGTGTGGGTTGGTGAGTTCTTTTGCCTTTTTTGCTGCCCTCTGGGGTCCTGGCCATACCTAGAGTATACATGTGGGCTTTCCTAGGTTTTTTTGATGAATACATTTTGCTTTTAACTTGATAAAAAAATTAAGCCAAGAAGCTACTGTCTGGAAGAAGGGTCAGTTGACAAAAATATACATGACCATTTAAAGTATAAAACTAAAACATGACTTGAAGTATATTTATTTTCCACTTATCAAAAATTGCCTTTCCTCTTTATAGTGCTAGAACAAAGCCTTACTCTTAAACAATTCAAGGCCCAATATAACCCAAAATAAGAAGACTTCATCACACAAGGCATCAAGGGACGAATCCAAATGCAGGAAATGTGATCAATACACTGGTAATTCGCAAACTTCAAGAATTTTCAGAGAAGTATGTCTAAGAATGCGAGTAGATGACCATTCTTTTACAGGTAACAGAGTAAATATAAAAAAAGCCTCCACAGAAGGGCACAACTGGATTAATATATAAGGGAAGGCCACAAGGAATCAAGAGAAAAAAGAAGCAGAGAACCTAACCTCTTAATAAGAACACCAACTCCTGAAAACATCCCTCGCCTAGAACAATCCACCAATAAAAAAATAAAATAAAATAATAATAATAATAATAATAATAAACCATCTCAAAAGAGTATTGTTGAACTCTTGTCGATCCTCTCCTTCTTGGTAAAGGAATGGACAGATGTTAACAATACACTCCACTCTGTGTAGTTCCTCTCAAGACAGGATGTCAAAAGATAACTCCTCTTTCCAGCAGAGATCTTGTAACTTCACACCCTTTCTTGAATCCAGTTCTTCAGAACGGATCCAATCTCCCTTCCCCGACCTGCACAACAGGCATCCTCAAAGCTGCTAAAATGAACGAACTACTGTAACAAGATCCTCTCCTTCTGGCTCGAAAGCCCATGCACTATAGGTCCCGCCTCCTCAGCCCAATATGCTAACTCCTTGCTTGAAGTATCCTTTGAATCACTTTCCAAAATCTCCAACAGCCTACCACCCTGAGGCAACATCCACAACAGCCAGCTCCCAGGGTCCAAAAGCTACAAGATAGGCGAGCTAGGAAATCCACTCACTCCCTCTGCTAGGCTTTATCAATGAGTCCCACGCAAGAAAATGAAGCTTACTCTTCTACTTCATCTTCATGCCACCTGAACTCAGTCTCTTAGGTCTCAGCAGGACTGGAATCCTTTTCAAGAAACCCTAGCTCACCCATTGATCCCTTGGCCACCTCCAGAGAAACATAGACAAGAAAACCGATCTGCATCTGACTCCCACTCAACAAGACCCTACTTAGAGTGGCCAGAAGTCTTTTGGGCTGCAGAAGCATGAGGCTCACAGAGGCCTCCCAAACCTTTTGAGAATGGGATATCATAGATGCAGGCCTCTACAACAGGCCCATCACAAGCACTGGATCTGCCTTTGACCAACTTTCATAACAACTCTTCTCCAGTCTGAGGGACTGCTGCCATTGAATTCACAACACGACATCTCCTATAAGGCCTGTCCTTACCCTCTCTTTCTCAGATGCACTCCCCATTTTCCCTGTCCTTTTGACCACAAAGCAACCTATTACTGCTGCTCAGAGCCACCATTGAAACACTAGGTGGAAAACCTGAAGGACCCCAGAACTACTGGTGGAGAACCAGGCAAACACTCTGCTGTGGGACGCTATCAAAATCCTCACCAATGTAGATGAGGACAAAAATACAATATCCTCATATTGTAGGATAAAACCCCGCCAGCCCTGATTTTTGGAACCTCTCAATTCCGCAGATAAATTGGAAGCCCCAGCACCCTCGCCGAAGCTCCTTAACAAACCCCCCCTTTACATAGACATCCTACCCTGGGATGCCAATCTTTCATGAGCAGAATATTCTCTTTCAACCTTCTTACCCCTCTAATGCACACCCTTTCTGCCTTAGAGTTGTCTCCAAAGTCAAACAAGATTAATGCTATCTCTGGATGATAAAAATCTTCACCCCTCCTATATGACCAAAGACTCGCTATGTTTCTGCAACTCAAGAAAATCAGAAGGTTAATCCTAACTTCTCCTCAAACCAACCTACAAAACACTTTACGAGCTTCCTCCTCAATAAAACCCTATCTCCCCTCACCCTCCTGACTGAAGTCAACAACTTCTCCCACTATCCCTTTGGTCCTTAGCTGCTCTTGCCCAACAGCAGTCCCTCTCTGCTGCTGGAAGGCTATTCATCTTCAGAGGATCTGCAGTCCCTCTCTGGCATAGGAAGGACTCCCAAAGAAGAGCAAAGCTTACTAGCCAGACCAAACCAACCCCCCAAAGGACTCTTCCTTTAGGGAAGATTAGAAAAAACCTTTTTGCCTCCTCTATCACAGTTGAATTAAACAAGAACCACCACCCCCGTCTGAATGCCACTCCAACTTGAACTTCCTCCCACCCTCCTCCCAAGACTTATGCCACTTGGCCAAAACTTCATCTCTAAAACAGGTTTCCCACCCTTCAAAAAAGGAAGCGTACCCAAGAACCAATCCAGTTGAAATGCCTCCTCCTCTTTCCTGTAACACTACTAAACTTCCCTCCACCACCTTTACAGAAATAACAAACAACTAAAGAGAGTTCACAGCAAACCAGCACTACACCCATACATGATATACTTCAACTCCACCATTCTCCAAACCTTCAGACAGTTCAAAAGGAAGACAGATGGTCAGACCTATCAAATATATTAAGGTGGATCATCACCTAACTATTACAGATCTTTAATTTCTCTAAATAGGATGTAATTTCTACAACTTGTGTTCTGGTTCTCTCTTAGCCCTTTTAAAGTGGGCTGGTAAATGCACATTAGACAATACAAAAAAAATGCTTCATTGATTCAAAAGTAATAGAAACTAGCATCCCTTAGCTTTTCTGGTCATACTTGCATACAAATAAATATAGCAACCTTGCTCTCACATATGTAACCAATAATTTTCATAAGGATTAGCATACAGATCACAACCACAGCATCCGCTTCAACGACATTGTCAGATCTCATAACTGTTGTCAGAATTGACTCTTCCTCTCACCTGTAAAGAAGAGGATTGACTTTATGGTCCTATCCTTGCCGATATATCTAAAGTCTCCATTGAAGGTAAGTTCCTCTTCCTCAGATCACCTTTGTATTTCTACAGAAAAGATGCAGTTAAATTTCAAAAGCTTGAAGTTTTTTTCTTTTGATGAGCAATTTCAAAAGCTTGAAGTTAAAGACTCCCAAACATACTACTCCAAGAAGTAACATGCTATCAACAGTACAGATGCTAGATATTTGAACTCTAGATCATGTTTTAAAAAATAAAGCCATGCAAATCACTCCATGGTTATAGTGCCTCATTTTCTAAGACAAGAGAGTCTTATTGAAGAGTAGATGCCTTGTGACTTCAATTTCCTTTTAACACTTATTCTTCTTGAAATCTAATTATATTTGAAATCATATAATTCCATTACTTTTTTTGTTTAATCTTTTAAATGTAAGGCTTACTTTTCATTAATTCAATTAAAATTTAAATTTATTTTATAAAATTGGAAGGCAGTATATTCAAGGGTTACATTTCACTACGTAGGCAATGCTACGCCACCTAAGCCATGGTGGTAGAAATTTCTTTTGCTCTTAGGTGCACCATGTGCCTTTTAAAACAATTCTTTAGATCCAGTGGTCAATTCTCCAGCGAATTTGTTCTCTACCTTACAAATGAAAGATAATCAATCTATCCTCCAGCAAACAGTCTTCATGAAATCACATTTACTATTAGCAATTGGAGGCCTTTTCTGGGACAATGATTACAATATATGATGGTATTTGGTAAACTTACAGTAGATGGGAATCACCATGTAGTTGTAAGACAACCCTCCAGGTTGAACTCAGACACGATAAAAAGTTATTCCCTAGATATCAACTTGATAACTTTATTATCTAGCTTATTTCAGCAATATAAGTGATGTTGTTGGTTATAGTAACATTGATAAGGCAGGTTTCTGTTCAATCTCATACAGAGAATGGAGTTTGTTTGCTTTTGGAGTATGTTTTGAGAACAGCAGATAAATGAGATTTTGTGTGCACTTGTCGGGAGATTACATCATACGTTTGTGGCTTGATAGATATGTAGATAAAAATTAATCTTTACCTGAAGGAACACTTCATTCCTTATTAAATTTGTTACAATAGTTTCTTATCCAAAAAATACATACCTTAGATATTTACATGGCTAAGTTAACCAACCATCATTATCTTCATTATCAAGAAGAACTCTCCTCGCCTCGCAGCCTATATTCTTCTTCACAGATGCAGCCCTCAGCAAGGGGACGAAAAGGAAGCAAATAATTGATTGCTGCAAACTCTACAAATAGGAAGAAGCTAAAAAAACAGTTTTTTTTTATCAGAAGCTTAAAAAACAATTTTTTTATCAGAAGCAAAAAAAACATTTTGGGATATTGTAACGATCAAAAAAAGTAGAGAAACAGTAAAGTTGTCTCCATACTAACATTCAGGCCCACCTACATACTCAGTCACACACACACACATACTAACCATCCAAAAAAAAAAAAATTGAGCATTTTCTCCAAAAGGGAAAAATGCAAGCAAACTGTGACATGTTGGAGAGATGGAAGCTCACATTATGGAAAGCATCGGGAATTTAGTTGCTGACATGTTCCATCACTAGTGAACGACTGGAGATTTCCTAAGGTAACTTTTTTAAAGTGGGAAAAGAATGCCTGAATTCGACCATCACAATGTAAATCAATAAAAGATTTAAAAGAAAAATGTAAATAGAACCATAGTCAAAGTCACTTAGAGTTGCCTATCAAAAAAAAAAGTCATTGCTTTAGAGTCTTTATAATACAAAACATAACCATGCTTAACTATTACTAAAAGAAAAATAATAAGAGAGAACCAGAGGTATTGTTACC
The DNA here is from genome assembly GCA_016808115.1 of Tetrastigma voinierianum. Classification (NCBI taxonomy): domain Eukaryota; kingdom Viridiplantae; phylum Streptophyta; class Magnoliopsida; order Vitales; family Vitaceae; genus Tetrastigma; species Tetrastigma voinierianum. The sequence goes on along the minus strand of JAEQBH010003667.1, from coordinate 75,131 downwards.
ATTTCTAGTAATCAAGTACTGTTTGTCAGAGGCATGACTTTCTTCTTGCCTGGCTCACCAGATTCCTCTATAAGGTGACATAATGACAAAACTAAACATTTTTTCTTGGATAAGAAAAACAAGAAAAATCATTATATAAATAAGAAATATTACTACTAAAGGATAATGAAGCATCCTCCAAAAGCTGCAGGGAATAACGATCCAAAGAAAACCCAAAAACCCAAAAACTCTGGATAATATAGGATTTGATTTGCAGGCTAAAAGGGAATCAAGTAAGTCCAACATACTCAGTGACAGCCAGGATTCGATTTTAGTGGGGGAAGTTTTGTAAATTTTACAAATTTGGGTAATAGTCCAATGGTTCAAATTTCATGCATTTCAATGGGGGCAAAGTCTACCACTTGGGTTCAATTCCCATTGGATAAAATACTAAAAAGATTTCAAAAAAAGTCAGTGGAAAGTGCCCCACTGGGCACCACAGCTGAATCCGCCCTGACATACTAGTTCTTTACTAACTCGGAAGAAGGAATAGTTAATCCAACTAGATCTAGTAAATTACACCAAATAAAGTAATGTTTTGATGCATCTAAATATTTAGATTTTGAAATTCTAGTAATTTTAATATTTCAAAAGGGTTGTCCACATTTTTAGCATTCGTGAAATAAAGTCATTGATAGTGTCTAGAGCATACATAGACACTTGCCTTCACAAACTATACCTAGATTTAATTCGTAATTATAACTTATTTAACAGGCTTCCTTTAATTGATGATTATAACCTGATTTAATTGAAGAATCATGATCCCAACTAATCCAACAACCTACACGTAACATGACAATACTCAAATCCCTGATACACCTAATTATTAGGCTGTGCATTTAGTTAGCTAGCATATAAACCTAAGAATGGGAATGTTATTATCCTGTTCGAATTTTGGTTAGATCTAGGAATATGGACTCCTTTCATATTCCTATCCTAGTGTTTGGTCATTGTAGGATTGACTTGAGAATTATATTTTATAGAACAACTGTGGGTGCCTTTTTGATTTAATACACTTCTCTGTTTTACCCATAAAAAAATGTATTTTAATAGAATCGATTTATTTACAAATAGAGCAGCAAAGAATTAACCCTCCACTTTCCTTTTATTTTACCAAGCCTATGATAGGTACGAGATCCCTTAATATGAGAGAATCTCACATCCAAGGAAGATAAAGTTTTGAGATCTATGTGCATCCTAAATATGGTAATCTTAAACTTGATAAAGAAACACACATTTCCTAGTCTTAATATTCTTGAACAAACAGTAATCAGCATCTATATTCCAGAAGAATAACATTTTCTGAAATGGATGCCAGACCAACATAGGATAAATATTCCTATTCAATATTTGGTTAAAAATAGGAGCTTAAGACTCCTTTTAACTTGTTCCCATTATAGCATTTGCAGCTGGAAATTGCTTGGGAATTAATGAATTTAAAACTATCTTTAAGTGTGTTTGGCTCCACAAAGCACTGTAAAAATTCAGAAACTAGAATAAATTTCCAGGAATTATTAAAATGAAATGGTGATATGATTTCCATTCTATTATATATATATATATATATATATATATATATATGAAAACTATTTTGAAAAAAAATTCTAACTTGAAAACACGTTAAATTTTTTACTGGAAAACAGTTTTTTAAGAATTCTTTTGAAAAATGAGGTCTTAATGAAAATAGGCTCAGAAATATAAATTCATATAAATGACACTTTTTAGAAAAGTTTTCTAACTTAAAAAACACGTTTAAATTTTTTTACTGAAAACAGTTTTTTAAGAATTTCTTTGAAAATGAGGGTCTTAATCAAAAAAAAACTCAGAAAACAATTTCATATTTAAGTTTCCTGAAATTGATGTGCCACCATAAAAGGAAAAGGAATTTGTTCCAAAAATCGAGAAATGATTTTCAGAACTGCTGTAAAATCTATTTTTTTAGAATTTGATGGCATTGTCAAACATGCAACACTTTTTCTAATTTAGATTCATTCCAGAATACTTTCAAATTCCCAATATAGTACTTTAGAGTAAGGCAAGAAGCTAATTGAAACCTGAAGATTAGATGAACTCAAAAATAATAGAATATAACTTATCAAAAAAAAATAGTAATATATTTGACAATGGAACAGTCATTCCTAGCTAGATAAGATACTTGTAAAAAACACACCTTAACTGAACAAAGAACATTTGTAGAAATTTTCCTCCTCTAAGCTCTAGATAATGTCCAAGTAAAAGACTAAACAAAAAATAAAAAAAATTATCAACTCAAAAACCTTTTTTTTTATAGGTGTTATCAGAGATAATTGAAGGGAAAATTGTGTTTTCCATTGATCACAAACAACCTATTTATATACAAGACAATCCCAAACCAAATAAAAAAGAATATAAAGTTTCCTAATTCTACCATATACAAATTTCTTTTCAACCAGCTTCTTAATTCTTACAATATTTAACACTTCAAGTCGGGAGCATGGATGTTGATCATGTCCAACTTGTTACAGCATAACTACAATCTAATTCATATCAAAGGCTTTAAGTAAAATATCCAATAATCATTTCGCCATATTATCATGTAGAGATCAACCCCAACCGATCTTCTCACAAAACAAAAATAATAATCTATCTCAATACGCTCGCTTTGTTTACGAATATTGGGTTAAGCTTGGTTATCACACCAAAGTTTTTGTTGGTACTGGCTTCGGCGCCCACTTCCATCAATAATCAATGATATCCATGATCTTGCATTGCATTATGTCATACTTCATATACTGGATCAAGATTCGCATCATAAGACAACATTTTGCTTCCTACTCATCAATGATATCAGATTTCCTCTAACAAAGACATAATATCCTGATGTGAATCTCCTATTTTCCTTAGATCTTGCCTAATCTGCATCTGAAAAGCACTCAATTCTGGTATGTCCATGTTTCTTATACAATATTCCACGTGTAGGGGCTTCTTTCAAGTAGCATAGGATATGCTCTACAGCTACCCAATAATTGACTATAGGAGATGACATATGCTGACTCAAAACACTTACTGAATAAGAAATATTTATACGAGTTAGTATAAGATAATTCACTCCTAACCAATCATGATCTCTCAGATCTCTCAAATAATTCTCCTTCCTTAATGAGCTTCTTCAGACATTAGGAGCCATAGAGTACTACATGCTGTTTGGCGCCCACCCCCGCCTCAAAATAAACATCAAGTACAAATTTCCGCTGAGATAATGTGCACTCGTCATTCTCGCGACATTAACACCCATTCGCTAACAAGGGAGATAAACAAACAGCATATGCCGCCTTATGAAAATGTATTATCAATCAATCTGGCAAGCCGAGAAGATAACCCAAGAACAAGCATACGCCTTCAATCTAGCAAAAGACCCATCAGGATTAAACTTTACTACAAACACCTAACGACAACGAATAACCTTCTTTCCAATAGGTAAAGGGACCAAGGGAACGTACCATTATCATCTAAAGCCTACTTCTTCCAGCACTACATAACACGCTTCAAACTAATGTCAGGGAAGAGCATATAACTGGCAGATGCAATAAAGAAATAAGAGGAAGACAACAAATGGTAATAGGAAACAAATGAAGAGATTGGATGAGTACACTGATATTTACCTTTAAGGAGAGCAATCGGAAAATCATCACTCTAGACTGATCGATGATGAAGGCAAAGGTCGACTATGACTTAAAGGGTTTTGGCAACGAAAGTGTTTCCCAAGAATGACGTTAACAGAACAAGAGCTTAATAGGAGCCAATGAGGAAATAGTGTACACTAATAAATCATCATCCACCCCCTGACTAGTAACAATAGAAGATAGAGAAAATGGAGTAGTCTCAAAAAATGCAACATCAATAGACACAAAGTATTGTCGAATAGTAGGACAATAACATTGATACCCTTTTTTAGCACAAGAGTAACCCAGAAAAATGCACTTTAAGGACTTCGAATTAAGTTTAGAGACTTGTGGACGAACATCCCGAATAAAACATGAGTATCCAAAAACCTTTGGCTCAATAGGGAACAACATATTATCAAACAACCGGGGTAAGGAGAACACCACAGTCCAAGAGGGCACCCGTTAATTAAAAACAAGTTATGGAGACACTAGCCCAAAAAATGTTTAGTGGACATCTATCTAGAACAAAGAACCCGAACATCTCAATACGTCTATTCTTCTCAATCCACCATTCCGGTATGACGATCAACACATGAGATCTAATGGAGAATCCCATGTTGTAACATGAAGAAATAAAAAAGTTATGACAAATATTCTTTGGCATTATCAATCCTTAATATTTTAATGGGTACATGAAATTGGGTTTTAATTTCAGCACAAAAGGCAGTTAAATGAGAAAATAACTTAGAACAACTTTTCATTAAATAAAACCAAGTGACACAAGAGAAATCGTCAACAAAAGCAACAAAATACTTAAACCCAATGGGAGACATAACTGGACAAGGACCCAAACATCGGAATGAACTAACTTAAAAGGAGCTTAGAAGTCTCTTTTTATCGACTCAGATCTCAAATACACGCCGATAAGCCTTAAGATATCGATACGACTAGCAATTCAATGAGGAAAGACTAGAAAACCAAGGAAATAACTTCTTCAATAGAGAAAGAGACAGATGACCCAAGCAACAATGACTTAGAGTCGGTCGCAATCCCTGCAGGCACAGGCTTGGGCAACTCAGATCAAGGATGTAGAGGCTTCGCACTCTTGCAAAGTTTCACTAATAATTGTTTAATGCATCCCTGAAACGTACAAATCGACTCAAGCAGTTAACGAATCATGTTCAAGTAAGTTTACTCAAATAAATTAAATCAAAGGAAAAATGTGGCAAACTTAGAATATAGGTCAAATGGATGAGAGGAGCAGGATTAATTGTGCCCGACCCAAGAACACACGATTTAGACCCATCTGCTAGGATGAGCAAGAGAAGTAAAGGTGAATGTGGTAACAACTAGAATTACATGCCAGTGGTCGATGGTCTGCAGTCAATGACACACTGAGGAAGACGACATATGTGTGTTTCGTTTACTCGACCGACAAGTGCGTTGGGTGGGAGTAGAAGCGCACTTCAACAACTCGCAAACTCATCCGCTGGGGTGCGACAACCGGATCGTCATGCATTACTTGTTGATGCAACGTCAGCAGACTAAAGTCTTCAATTTCAATTGAGCAACTTCCTACACTCCCAACGCGTATGTCCTGGCTTATGATAATAATAACATACCACTCCCCCGAGAGGCTTATCATCTGTTTTCATCTCTTCAATCACGCCCACCGCCCTCTCATACATTATTCTTACTAACCAAGGCATTACTCATTTGAATAGATGGAGGGGTCGCTGTACATAATATACGTATAAAAGTTTCCTATAGTGAGGAAATCTAAAGACTCAGGAGGATGAGAGATCTAAGTAGCTTAAATTTTGAAGGAAGATCGGCTAGAAAACTGTTAATAACCGCCACCTCGTTCTCTCTCTCTAAAATTGTCGACTTTTGATATCTACACTCAGCAGGCAACAACATATTCAACTCTTTATAAGTTTTCTGAATTCCGTAGTGCGTGAATGTGACCTATCGTGTTTTCTGTCGATGAAAAGCCTTTGCACACCTCACATTCGTGTGGAGACATTCCCTTCCTGCATCACGTAAACTCCAAGTAATCCATTAATTCTCTAACAAATTCACAATGATTAATTAAACCAATTACCTCACTATCAATGGAATTACGAATCTATAGGTAAAGGTAGGCATCTTCCTCCATCCACTATTCTTCCTAATCATTAGTCATGGATCCTTCGAGATGGAGCAGCCATACGCATGTCCCAGATTCAATTGTTTTTACTCCACCTGCAACAATCAGACCATCTCACTTTGTGTCTCGTGATTTCGATACATCAAGACAACTTCTAACGTCACAACATGTTTCTTATCAGCTTTATCACCCATTATAACAACTAAGGAAGGACCACAGAGATTAGAAGCACTCCAGAAACAAGAAACTCAAAAATTCATCGAAGAAACCCTAGGTTTGGCAACAAAAAACCTCAGGAACCCTCACAATAGTTGGAGTATGGCACCAAATAACACATCATGATTCTGAAGGAGACACGCCAGAGACGTGTCACGGAGATCGACCAGAGAAGTCCGTGCCCTCACACAGCCTCCACACGCGGTGTGAAGAATGTGCCGAATTGCTAGAGTGGCGATATGGCTCACGCCGCACGTTTTCGCCACTGCACAAGTGGGCCGAGTCGCCAGAGATCGACACACCTCTTGCCAGCGTGCCATCTCATGCTCCCTCGGCTGTGATGTTCAAAACACACACCTTGCAGCCCACTACTGTGTTTTCCAAAAATTCCTCAAAATTTTGCCTTTTCAAGGGTAAATTCAAAATCTTGCTTTTATACCATATAATTAGAGATAATTGAAGGAAAATTTGTGTTTTCCATTGATCACAAACAACCTATTTATATAAAAAACAATCTCAAACCAAATAGGAAAGAATATGAAGTTTCCTAATTCTACCTATATACAAATTTCCTTTTCTCAACTATTTTCTAATTCTGCAATAGGCAAACAAAGCATATATCAACTAAAAAACTCATTCCCTAAGAAAAATAAAAAGGAAAAACAAGAGGGGGATTAAGATTTTAACCATCATTCATAAGAAACCACAAGTTTCATCAACAAAAATAGTCTTAAGAATAAATTCAATTTGCTTTCAAGCAAAGAAGCATAACTTTTTTTTCTTTTTTTTCGATCGTTAAAAGACAAGATAGATTAAAAGAGCACAAGGTGCTCAAAGAGAACATGAGAAGGGCAGCAAGAAAAACCGACTCTCTCACCTATACACCTGGTATCCAAGACAAAAACCCACCAACGGCTTATCAACACTATACAACTTAGCCCACGCACCACAAGGAAAAACAAAAATATTTTCATCCTATGTAGAGTAGACCTCATTAAAACTACCCTATCTTTCTTCCATCCACAACACCCGTAATATACAAAGAGGAGCCGCCATCCACACTTTCCCAAGCTCGACACTAGCACTTCTCGTCAAGAAAGGAGAAGCGACAAACCGCAGACTGGGAACACCCGCTAAAACCAAGAATGGCCAAAAGAAGATCCCATAACATCTCGCCTCGAACAATGGATAAGTGGTCTATTGTTTCCTCATCTTCTCACATAAACAACACTACATTTTAGTAGATCCTTCCTCTTAATTTCATTCAAAGTAAAGACTTCCACCCCAAGCCTTCTAAGCAAAAAATCCCACTCATGAACGACGCTCCAAATTCCGACGCTACGTGAAACTAGAGAGAGAGCCTCACTACGATACATAAGACTAATCAAACTTAAGTCCTAGGATCTTCAATAATGCTCGATCCTCGATAGGGCCTAATTTTTTGTTTAATGCATGAAGGAACCTTCCACCTCTACCATCTCCCAATCGTTGTGCTGTCTAAGAAAGACCTGGACCATCCCCTCCTCCCTTAAGGAATCCCAAACATCTACCACCCTTACATCTTTATGAACTCCGCTGTTGAACAAAGCTGGGAATTCATCGACAAGACCGCTCTATCGTGACCATGGTCCTTCCAAAAGTAACCTCCACCATTTCCTAAGGAGGAAATGGAGCTGTGGTAAGGTGAGCCATTCTTTCTCGAAGGTCTTCCATAAGCCGCTACCATAGCCTCCCGATGTCCTCCTTCCTGGGTGTTGTTCCAACCCCAATCCTCTCCAAATTTGGTAATCGACTACCAATTTCCAAAGAGAGTCCCTCTCATTAGCAAACCGCCAACACTAATTTTCTACACAAAGAAAGCTGTTCATCATGGAGAGACCTCGTGACTCTAACTCCACTCCTCGCTCTCTGACACAAACAAAGATTCCAGCTTGACTGCATGTGAGGTTTACTTCCAAATTACCACCACCCCAAAGAAAGTCTTCCGACCTTCCACTGGACCAAACAATTCAGCATTCTAAACAAGAGAGAGGTAATGGGAGGCCAGATGCAGTACTCGAATATGGTAAGTCTCCCCAATCTGAGATGTAATGTTCTTCAAAGGACAATCTATTTCTAAACGTTTCAATAGAACCATACCCCGAAGCCCCGTGAGGAGCACCACAAGACCCAAGTACTTTAGTGGGGAGGGACCCCACCACACCCAAGCCCACCAACCTCCACGCGCTGTCCACCCCACCTGCAGGATAACCCGCCTGCGTGTGCCACTTTCAAACCCGAGAAAGCTTCAAACCATATTATGTCCATCTCAAACATATCAACCTCCTGCATCAAGATCACGTAAAATGATAGTGTCGCTTCAAATGTATAATAGATGAGATATGACAATCTCCTGCACCACTTTCACCCCCCAAACCTCGTTAATCTTTAGATAAATCGTCCGCCTTCTCTCTTTAGCAGACAACTTAGGCTTCCATCCCATAACAAAACAACAAAGTGAAAAGAGGATCCCCTTGTCTCAGCCTCCTAATCCGAAAGAACCCGTAAGGGAGAACCATTAATCAAGATCGAAAACGGGCAAGGAGATACCATCTAATCCATTTAGCCCCGATCCCCATTCTCCCCAAGACCAGAATAAAAAAGTCCCACTTGATGGTCATGTTTCTTTCAATATCTAACTTGCAAAGGATCCCTTTCTCATTCCCTCTAAGGATCGAGTCCACAACCTCATTCGCAATTAGCACCGCATCAAGAATCTACTCCTCCTTCTACAAACGCAGATTCCTGAAGGCCGGGAGATAGCCAATCTCATAACCTTTAATTCACTGGCCAACACTTTCGATAAATTCTCAGAAAGTGCTACCAACTAAATCGATGGGTCTTTTGTGTCCTTAAGAGATCCTCCACTTTTCCCTCCCTTGGGAACTGCAACTCAGAAAGTAGCATTCGTATTCTTTTCAAGCACGGCAATCGATCATAATATTCAAGAAGAATTCCCTAAAGAAGCCCAAAACCTCCTCTTTCACAAAAACAAAGAAGCATAACTTATGTTAAATGCAAACGCTCCAAAGGAAAAGCAATAAATGGTCTAGCCTACAACACCTTGTACATAGCTTTCATAGAAAACACCATTATTTCTCTTCGTCCACTAAGGCATATCATCTATATCTACACATAATTTCTTGCCTATATAGCTAAGGAGAGGAGTCTTATTACTCACCCACTCCCAATCATTACAGGTTCTAAAAAGGGGGATCCTAAACCCTCCACCCCCATTCTCTCTCCAAACACCCTGCACCCAATACTCCTCGGAGGAAGTGGTGGCGAATAAGGAGGGGAAATAGTGGCTTAAGGGGGTATCTCCACACCACTTATCCTCCCAGAATTTCACCCTTTGCCTATTCTTCTCACCCATACTTGTTTCTAATATCATCCTTCAAAGTCGTATTTTCATTTATGAACCCACAACCCCACTAACAAAGAAGAGTTTATTCAACAAATTAGCACTCATTAAATCATATACTAGATTGAGGAAAAATCTTTAGTTTTAATTAAATCACAAATAATTAGATTGAAAAATTATAAATTGCCCAATTTTTTTTTCATTTGCTGAATTTTTAATGGATAATACGTAACTCCTGGGTCCAAATTCTTAAGGAATTTACCTTGTATATGATTTAAGAGCCATACAACCCATGGTGTCCTTACATAGCCTGAGAGTGAAATTTAACGTCCATATAAGCAAGACTCGAATCATCACCTTCATTTGGTGTTTTTAAGTGAACCTCCTGATATTTTTGTGGGTTTCATACAGAGGGCTAATTTTTGTTTTTGTTCTTTACAAATTAGGTCTATACCAGCCTGCTGCTATTTTTTGGGTATTTATGGTTATAATTACTGCAATGTAATATGATGCACACATTCCAATATCATATATATTGAGCAGTCGATATTATATTAAATACAAAATTTTATGAATTATAGAGGATGTGCCCACTATTTGCTTCATTGGCCTGATTATCTCTGGCTCCTTCCTTCCTTCTTCTTCCTTCCTTTCCTCTTTTGCTGCATCACAGCTCACAGGCCACAAAGTCAACCACTCCAATTGATTGTCGACTGTGGCTCACCTCTCAAATTTTTAGCTAATGAGTTGCATTCTTTCTCACTGTTATCATGTAAGCCTAGGCTAGAAAAACCAATCGAATCGATACGACGATGAGAAAATGTTCAAAAGAACCAACAATGTAGATCAATTTTTTCATTGCTGTGATTATTATCTGATTGGTTTTCTCCAACCTAGCCTTCATAACATGGTGAGTGAAAAAGGCAAGAACTTGCAACTCATCAAGACATGAAAGGTCGATGGAATTGGGTCCATTGTAAACGATCGGATGGTAAGGACGATGGCCATTACCTATTGTGCGTGGGGCAGACAGCAAAAAGGAATGGAAGGACAGTTGAGAAGGAAGGTCGAGAAGGAAGGAGGAGGGTTGTGAGATATTAATTAATTTCTCTCAAATAAATATAAGACATGGCAATGCTGCCTATAGCATTCATAAATTTTGTATTTAATTATAATATCGATATAAATCGTATGACATTTTAAGAATATTAATAAATCATATTTTGTATTTAATTAATTATAACTATAAATAAATCCTTTAAAAACTAAAAATAAAACAATAATTTAATGGATAGTTTAATAACAAATTTTGCGGCAAAAATTTATGTAAAAACAAAAATTATTTCATTTAAATTCATAAATTTTAAAAGACATCCAAGGAGGGGAGGGTCCCTCAAGTCCCAATGGGAACAATTATTTATAGCAACTATAACAAACTCTTTTAAAAAATCGTAAATAAAACAATAATTTAATTATAGTTTTTTAATAACAATTTTGGCACAGTATGTGTAAAAACAAAAGTTATTTTTATTTAAATTAACATAAATTTTAAAAGATATCCAAGGAGGGGAGGGGTCCTTAAGTCCTAGTGGGAACAGTTTACTACATTATAACAAAGTGCTTAGTTGTAAAAATAAAAAGATAAATTTGAAGATTGTCTTCAAAGAAAAAGATATATTTAGATAAAGTATAAATTAATTTTATATTTGATCTAACTTAACACAAATTATTATTATTTAATATCATGTGCTAAAATAATTAAATTTTTTACAAATATTATTATTGTAATATATTTCAATAATAATAATTTTATTTATTTATTAGATAAAAGCAATTAATTTTATAAATAATTATATTATACTTATAATTCTTGGTGGAATGAGTTATAATACAATATGATAAAATAAAATAATTTTTGTTTCATTAAATTTTTTTAACTCACTTAATGACATCTATTTTCTAATAATTCATAAAATACTTTATAATTTTTTGAGTTTTCATTTATTCGCTGGTGATCGGCCGATACCAAACCTCGATACACCAATACCTGATACGCCCTCAAAACCTCCAGTCGCAGACCACACGCGATTTCCTTGAACCATGATACATGATCACATTTTACTCTTCAGCATAAGGGACACCAAACTCCACCCAAAGGGGCCTAACGCCCTTGTCGTACACTTCAAACCAGATCGCTACATGCAATTACTAGAATCGCACTTTCATCCTCCGATATTTGGTCCTGGCTCGTAGAAATCGCAGAATACAGACAAACACCTACTCTACTCACCGCTTCGATTTTGCTACTCTATTAGGTCAAGCCCTCAAGAAAAGGCTCGATGGGTGATCAGCCTTCAAGCTCTCATCCATATAATGACCTTCACCTTTCACTCTCTCGCGATATGAGACACCAAATCCACTCTAAGGGACCTAACGCCCTGTCGCAAAGTGTTAAAATATCACTTTGACAGAGATATACTAAGATTTGATTTTACTGATATCGAATATATCTAGAGATATATCTACAGAGATTTATAAATTATTCAAAATTTAAAGATATATTTAATTTATATATCAAAATTAGTTTATATATGAATGATAATATTAATTAGAGTTGAAAACATTAAAATTTACTTCCACAGATTTATACAAAATAACTCAAGTATTAAATGATTATATTAAGACTAATTTTACATTTATTATATTTAGAATATTCAAAATTACTATAAATATTAATTGAAAGATTTCATTTAATAAAAATTTTAAAATTATTGGTATTTTAGATTTGGGCAATTGTTTTTTTTTTTAATTTTAAATTTTTTAATCTAAAATTTAATATTAATTATTAAAAAATTCAATATTACTATAATAAGAAGACCTTTATTTTCACTTCCTACCGTTGTCTTCTCCAATTCTTGCAATACTGATAATAATTATTGTTAGAATGCATAATAATTTATCTCACTTTGATCTTCTCCTGTATTTTCTATAACAATAATTAATGTATACACTAGTGCTTATATAACACCAAATCGTTCCCCTTGATCTCTCTCCTCTTACTACAAATAATTAATGAGGCACCATACAGCCATACAACAAGTAATACATGAATTACAAGAAAAGATTTTCATTTTCTCAGCACACTCTACATCTCCTATTTATTTGCTCAATAACCCATAACTCCATTCTCAATATTATTTTTGGCTTGAAAATTTTCACAAAATGGAAAATATCGTATATATCGCCCCTTTTAAACCGATATATCTACGATTTTTCGATTTTTTTCCCGACATAGTTATATATCAGACGATGACATCGATATGATGATATATCGTCGATATATCGCGATATTTTTAACACTACTTGCTAGTACACTTCTGATTGGAGATCAAGCTATGATACCATTTGTACGACCCAACTCTTCACTCGATATTGTCCGGTCCAGGACTACAATGGCGCAAACACAACTTCACCAACCCGCCCGGGATGGTTTCGTCAAGCTGCTTCAAGAAAGGCCCCGATCTTCACCTTCACTCTCCGAGAAATGATGGCTAGACACTTACTCTGCCAGGCGTGGCCTACTCGAATCATATAAGGTAAATTCCTAAAATTGACCTAGTTCAGACATCCATTCACTGACCAGCAGATAAAAAAAAAAATTTTATGTCAATTTTATAATTTTTCTAATTCACTTATTTGTGATTTAATTCAAAAAACTTATGATGGATTTTTCCCTAATCAGCACAATTTAATAGCTAATTTGAATAATGATTTATAGTGGAGTCAAGGCTCACCAATGAAAATGCACAGGGAAGGATGATATTAGAAACAAGTACGGGTGAGGAGAATAGGTAAAGGTAATTCGAAGGATATGGTGTGGAGATACCCCTGCTTCTCTACTATTTCTCTGTCACTGCTCACTTCAAGGAGGATCAAAAGTGTGGTGTGCTCGAGAGAGACTGGGGTGGAGGGTTTAGGATCCCATTTTTTAGAGACACCAATAATTGGGAGGTGGGTGAGGCAGTAAGACCCTTCTCATAGCTAGGCCTAAAGAAATTATGTGTAGATATAGATGATATGCCTCGGTGGACGAAGACAAATAATGGTGTTTTCCATAAAAAGCTTATGTACAAAAGTTGTAGCTCCTCATTTATTGTTTCTTCTTCTGCAACATTTGGAGCATTTATACATCATAAGTTATGCTTCTTTGCATGAGAAGCAAATTGTAGTAAAATCTAACACTTGATCAACTACAAAAAGAGGGGGCAGTTTGTGTTCCTTTTGAGAATATACTTTGCTTTACTCATAAAAAGGTAATGCTTCTTGCCATGAAGTTTTTATGCCAAGAAGTTGAGGAGACAGCAAGTCATCTTCTTCTCCACTATGCGATAACTAGAGTGCTTTAAGATCTTCTCTTTCTTCTTTGGCAGTATCTATTTGCGAACCTCTTGATGCAAGATACTAAGGAGGTGGAGGGGATCTTTTATAAGAAAGGGCTGGAGGATTGTGTGGAAATTAAGACCTTTGTGTGTCTTTTGGAAAGTTTAGAAGGCTAGGAATGACATTGTTTTTTGATGAAGCTTGTTTATACAAAGCATAAGTTTTCTTTAGAATCTTGGGTCTCTTGGTAGGGAGACTAAATTGTTTGTAGATGATGGTCCCATGACCTGGTTCAGCTTTATTCGGTGGGTGCTAATTGGGGGATAGTTTTTTTATATCTTCTGTTGATGTTATTTTTGAAAGGGTAAGGTATTCTTCTTGCACCTTTCTGGGCCACTATTTAACGCTTCTTCATCAATATACTTTTTTCTTATCGATAAAAAAATTGTTCAAGATTTGATCAATCTCATCCAGAGCAGGATAACACAGCATAGGACATGCCATCCAAAGCCTAATCCAAGAAACACAATGCCAACTGGGTCAATATTGCACTGCCAGAGGCAGCACATCTGAGAGCCTCAAGGTGAAAATTTATGCCCAGAGTCCACACTTGGGGCCATCATGGGTTCCCAGTCCTCATGGTCTCTTCAACACCTTTTGGTTGAGTATAGCCATCATGTTGTCCAAGAAAATAGCAAGCTTAATGTCAAAATGCATCACTAGGACTGCCAAAGCCAACATACTCCGGCCCCGACCTAAAGAGCATTGTAAATCCCTATTACTGATTCAAGGGTAGTTACAAGTTTCAGAACTCAACATCTTAAAGTTGGTGTAGAGTGAAGGATGCATTCTTGATGAGGGTTGCCTCAGCCTTGGGGAGGCTCTTGTTGGTAGAAAAGGAAAAGACTCAAGAGATTGCCTTATGTCTTTTTGATCATTTAGAGAAAATCACAGAGCCCTCTTAAAAACAGAAAGGTCAAACTAAAGAGTTTGGTGCCCATTTGTATCTATTTTGGAGTTAGATTAATATAGATATATTTTGTGATTGGTTAGATTCTTTTCCTCAGTTAGGCATGGTTGTAAGTTTTGTGTGTTTAGACTTTTGCTTTGTATACATGGTGTATGCTTTCTGCTTTAAAGAATATTTACCAACAAAAAACTCTTCATAGGATTCAAAGCTAAACATTCAGATCAACATTATAAACCTTAAAAGTGAATGACCTATGTTCAGAAACAACCATGTGTCAATATCAATTCATAATACAAAAAAAAAAAAAGCATCAACCACAAATATCTGAAATACATGTATCTAACGATAACAGACACTGTTCAAAACACAATGAAGAACAACCATATTTTTCCATGAAGATCAATAAGAATCAACTCACGCCCAATGACGTTATCAGAATGATTGAGGAAGGGAACAACCACCTTCCGCAACTAAATAGAATAATCGAAATTGATAACAAAACACACCAACATCACCCAAAACCCAACGTCGGCAAAAAACACAAAGAAGCGGAAATTACTGGCACCATGGGGCATTACTTGAGACGACACGCCGGCGATGACGAGAATTCGGCACGAGAATGTCTTCTCCTTGAACGCAGAGACCGTAATGAGGCCCGGTAATTCTCTCCACTGTTCCTTTGAACGCTTCGTGAAGCTTCTGAGATAGAACCATCCTCTCTCTCCCGATCGAGATTTCGAAACCCTAGAAATCTCAGTAGGCAAGTTTCGGAGCTTTTCGGCTTTTCCGTGCGGGAATATGATTGAGACATTTCACTCACGCATGAACTGCGTTATGGTACACTGTCACATGCCAAACTTTTTAAATTTGTAATGTTGTGTTATATATATATATATATATATATATATATATATATATATATATAATTTGTGTTCAACTTAATAATAATAATAATAAATTCTCTTAATTTTCCTCTAATTTTAACATTCTGCTTATAACTTCCTTTCAACCAATTATCAAATTTATCCAAATAATTATCTACTATCTTTTTGCTTAAGATTTCTTTTGTAATAATTATTTTCTGATTGTCAATAATCATTGTTAACAGATTTGACGGATCATATAAGACAAATGTATGACTGGTTACAGTCAATAATAATTAATTAATTGATTATTGAATTAAATCACGTTAAATTAATAATAATCTGTTATTCATTTAAGTAATTATTGTAGATATTATTCATTTATACCTTTTTTAATCTGAATCGGGTCGAGCCGACAATCCATCGGACCGAACTCGAATCATAAATAATTCACGGCTTCAGACGCTGACCTCTCTACAAAAACAAGAAACAAAGGATTCGCGGGCTCACGCCGCCGCTCGACGTTTCGGCTATTTACGCTAAGATAATATCAATCGCTTAAAACGGCAAGCTACAGACATATCTAATACGCACTTCACTGGTTGGGTTGCAGACAGATTTATAAATTAATACGACAACTTTTATAATTTGACACGCCATTAATCAATAAGAGACGTTTCCTGCAATATGCGTTAACACCGGAATAAGATGTTTCCTCAGAGAACGATACAACATTTCTCCCATCGAGGGAAATTTTCTTCTTTATCGTGTAGAAATCAATAATAATGAGATTTATGGGCAATAATCGGAAATATTTTACTTTCCCGATTTGCATTGGGGTGTTTTCCTCAATACGGATTCTGAATGCCAACCTTTAAAGGTGTGAATCGCCTTGCGGCCTATATTTGCACGCGCTGAGCTTCAAACGGGGCTGCCCGCTTGACCACCCGTCAACTCACGGACACTGTGAATGCCCGGGGTAACTCGACATCACTCAAAACGCAAAGTCCTCATTCAGACGAGAAGCTCTACCCAAATACAGAACATGTCCCAACAATCACAATGACCTCACCAGTCCACACGCGAAGAAATAACCGGCCACTCTTGGGCCCCGCATCACTACAAATATATCCCAACTATATACAATAGTCTCAAGACAAATCACTTTACCAAAACATATATCGTATAATTTTAACATGTTATACAAAATCAATACCCAAAGCCATAATCTGGCTTTCTTCTAAAATGCAATGCACAGCCGGGTCCCGTGCACACTCCTCGTGACCAAATGACCGACGGGTGAGCAGCCCAAGAGCGATACTTCCTACTGCCATTCCACCTGCTCAGCACACGCATGTCAAACACTCACATTCAAGCTATTTCACGGCCGCCACTGACTGCAGATTCCCGACCAATTCGGCAAGTCTTGTCCCGAAAGAACCGAATCGAAAAATCCGCTGATTCTTGATTCTTCGCCCCTGCTCGTCCCGCACTTTTCTTTGGGACAACATTCACATCCATCCCGAACCGGTCCCATTCAAAAATCAAACTAGAACTCGAATATATATATATATATATATATATATATATATATATATATATATATATATATATATATATATATATATATATATATATATATATATATATATAAGACAATTATTAAAAGTGTAGGTTTAATTTACATAATTAATTTGTAACGCTTAAAGCTATTAAACTTTGTTTTTGTCACACTTCAGTCACTATGCTTATTATTTTTATTTCACAAAAGTTGCAGACTTGTAGGCCAACTCAAATAACCTGTCAAATATTTTTTACAAAATTATGTATTCATTTTAGAGATTTTGATAATAATAAAAAATAAAATTCATATCTCCAATTCTAATATATTGGAACTACAATTATGTATAGGCATCAGGGGTGGGCTAAATGACTTACTGCTCTAACACAATTGCATGAATTAATTAATTGCTAATTAAAATGTATTAAATATGAATTGTGAATTATATTAAATTGAGTGATTGAATCAGGTTTTTCTATCAAGTTAATATGAATTGATTAAAATTTAAAATTGTTAATTTATATTATGATTATTTCAAACTCTTTCACCCTATAAATATTTATGGCTCCACTATTAGAGGCTCGAGGTCTCTGCCCCCCACATTTTGCAATTTTTTGTTTATAGATATAAAATTACTTGTAATTAACAAAGGATGCAATGAAAAAAGAAAGGGCCAAGTAAAAATGGTTGATATTGTGTAGAGCTGATAAGGTTGTCGAGTACAATTGACAACTTATTCTAACTAATGCAATTACAGCAGCTTTATGGTTCATTTAGCTCTCACTTGAAAGCTATTACAAAGATAAAAGGAAGTTTTTTTGCAGTTAGGTCAACAAATTATGGCTCATCACAGAACTGCACAAACCACAAACCCATCTCTGTGTTTTATAACCCACAAACCCTTCTCTGATTCCTCCGTCTCCCGTTTCGATTCTTCCTTTCACGCTCAAAATCAAACCCACTCTTTAAACACCATCTCCGTCGGGCGCCATCCCTTCCTCAAGACTGGCGATCGCCCATCCACCCGACGCACCTATCGGGTCAAGCTTCGGACGAAGTTCCAAAGCACCACACTGCTCCACCAGAGTGTTCGAGGGGTCCAACCCTTGTCCGTCGCAGAGACTTCGTGCGTTGCTCCACCGCGGTCTCCGATGCCACCAGCCTTTGGTTTGTTTTTCCGACGAATCGAGTGATTAATCATTGTTATTGGCGTGTTTTAGCCGGCCGAGCTGAGTATTGGTCATGGGTGTCAGGGTTAGTCAATGAGGTCAGTGTTTCAAATTACTTTAGAGCCATTTGCTCAACTATTTATACATTTATGCTTAACACATATCACACTAATGGCAATGCAGATGGCACAACTAGCGTAAACAAAAATACAACAAATTGAAGATGATCACATCTCAATGATCAAAGCACGGTAAATCAGCCATCCTTTCACTAACTCCTATTGTTACTAAGCAGTTCTTCAATCCCACCAAAGAAAGTCAAGGTACATCCGAACCCCAAGCCATGCAAAGTATAAGTGTCCGTCGCTTGGGAAAATTATGAGATATTGGTTGATTCAGAGGGAAATGAACTGTAGGGCAAACCAGATATGGTGTAGGAAAAAGATTATTCAAAAGTGATCAAGGTACTTCGGGTTTATGGAAACACTTCAGAGAGACTTGTAGAAATTTCCACACAAAAAGAATAGAAGCTCACAGTTGCAAAGACAATACAATCTTTGTTGAGTTTCAATTAAAGGTACTAGTTCGTAGGGATAACAAATCAACTTGTCATGCATTCGATCAACAACTAGTTAGGGTTTTGGTGAAAATGATCATGTGATGAATTGCCTTTTCGCTTTGTTGAGAGGGATGGGTTTAAGGAGTTTTGTAGCTAGTGTGCCTCAATTTAAAATTCCATCCGGTACCTATCGGTGGGAGGGACTGTTTTTCTTTGTTTGTGAAGGAAAAGAAGAAATTATTTGATAGCATATCATCCTTTCATTGTCAGAGAGTTTCATCGATCACCTATTAATTTGACTAGCATTCAAAATTTGTCTTATATATGTTTGATTGTTCATTTCTCTATTGGATTCTCAATGGAATATGCATAAAAGGCTTTGAACTTTGTGTAATTAAGTCATTCGAGTTAATATTGGAAATGCTATTGAGTTTTGCATGAATGAATGGGGTTTGAGAAAGTTGATGTGCATAATGTTGACAATGATCAACAATGATGTTGCAATGAACAATTGAAAAAAAGGCTTGTGAAGAAAAGTGTTGTACCTTTGAGAGGCTAGCATTTTCATATGAGATGTTGTGCTCATATCCTAAACTTAATTGTCAGAGATGGCATTGCGGTAGTTGAGGGTGCTATTCAAAAAATTAGAGGTGTGGTGAAATATGTGAGGAGCAGTCCTAAAAGATTAGATATGTTTAAGTTATGTGTTGAAGAAGCAAACTGACATATGGATCTTCATTGCAATTAGATTGTCCTACAAGAATTCAACTTATTTGATGCTAAATCGCTATAAAATATCAAAGCATTTGATGTCGACAAAGACAAAAAGGTTTTGAAGGAGTTTGGTTCAGACGTACAATCGAGACTGACAAACGCCAAAATTTTGGCTCTGCTTCTTGAAAACTTTTATGAGGTAACTTAAATTTTCTCACCATCATATTCTACCTCTGCTTATTTTCCGAGAGATTATTCGAATTTCGAAAGAAATTGAGCTTTGTGAAAATAGTAGAGATCCACGGTGTCTCGAAATGGTATGAAATGAGGCATAAATTCAACAAATATCAAGGTTCTCTTCTACCAACAAATCTTATGCTTTTGTAGCAAAGAGTGTTAGATCCTAGATATAAGCTCAAATATCTCAAGGTTAAGTACACTGAGCATTATAGGAGAGGAATTATTGAAAATTTGTAGAAAAAGGTTATAAATGCTTTAAAATGAGATGATGGATGATTATAAATTTAAATGAAGATGAATCAAAGAAGATGATTTCTCTACTGTGTTGAAGAAAATGATGATTTCTTGATGGTAGTGATACTTATGTTGATGATTTTTTGTTGAATTGGAGAAAGAACAAGAAGTTGCAGCTTTGAAGAGTTGATAGGTACTGGAGGGACAAACTTGAAAAAAATAGAATTGATTTTGATCTTCTAAACTCGGTGGAAGGTAAATGATGTTAGGTCCTTCTTCGAAAATGCAAGGGATGGTTTACATCCAAGCACGCACGTGGCCTCCGAATCTACATTTAGCACTGGGGGGAGAACTTTAGATAAATTTAGGAGTTCTTACCACCTATTACAAATGAAGTTCATATGTCTACAAGATTGGTTTAGAGAAGCCTGCAAACCTATTGAAATTGAAGAATTAGTTCAAGACCTGATGGGATAGCTGAATCAAAGTTGAGTATACAAATCTTGTAAATTTTAATTTTACTTTTACTTATTTTATTCATTCAATTTAATAACAATATGGTTCAATTACACTTTCTAGAGGTCACAAGATTCAAATATTCTTCCAACTATAGCTGGCCAACTAAATTTGGAAAGGAGTATTAAATTTTATAAGGTAATATTTTACTTTTTATTACTCTTTCATCTAGAAATTTATGTCTACATGATTAACACGTTTTAGGTTGTCCTTCTGCTGCTGGAGGAAGAAAAGGAGAGTTGCAGAAGAGATAATTAATTGGTTTGATTTTCACAAGGTCGTTCGGATTTACCTTTGAATTGATTATTATCATGGCTTCTGCTGCTGTATTTTTTTGTTATATTAATGTCACTTTAGCAATTGCTAAGTAGTAATTGCCACCAATGTTTGTGGTCATCTTGTTATTCTTAATATTTTAAGTAATTGTTTACAAAATATAGTGTGTTAAGGTTAACTTCACTCAGCTGAACAAAGCCAACTTGTGAAAAAACAAAGAACCAAGGCTCAAATAGGCATTATGAAGGATACAAAGAACCAAATTAAGCACACAACTCGGTCCCGTTCTGTTTAACATTTCTATCCTTTTCTGCACTTCAAAGTTTTTGACAAGGTAATGGAACTCGCTTGCAGATTCAAATTTATTCGATACAAAACAAATTGGCCCGATCTGAGTTCGGAAGATATAACTAAGGAATGATAAATGGTACAACAAAGTTGCTCGACAAGAACTAATTTCGCCGGTTTGGAAGAAAGTAAATTGAAAAATTCGATTCTGCTCCGCCCCGGAATCGCTTTCTCCGTCCCAAATTCGATTCCGGCCCCGCCCTGGCCCCGAAATTTTGGGACGGGATGGGACGGAGATTTTCAACCTATGGGACGGGTCTGGATCTTCAAAAAAAATCTCCGACCGCGGACGGATCGGAATCCCCGTCCCGCCCCGCGCCCCATGAGCACCCCTCTTGACTTCATCAACCTACTGAATGTCTACATGCCCATCTCGTGTCCCGAGTCTCATCGATTCTACACACATGCCTTAAACCAACATGCGAGTAATAATCGGCAAACAAAAGCTTTTTTGTTTCAAAACATACTACCGAGTTTTGCAGAGTTATCGACTACCATCTAAGGCGAATGTGTTGGAGAATTCGCCACAAATACCATAATGATTAATCGGCTATCGATTACCAGCTTGATTAAACGGCTCGTGAGATCAAACGGTTCGGTGATAAACGGTTAACTCCGCTTAACACGCTTAATAAACGCGGGTCGGTTCGTGAGATATGCTAACTCGCTATAACCTTTACCCGCTTAAATAACAATAAATTATTTTTTTAAAAAAATTAATCATTTTTTTAATAACAACGCCAATATTTTAAATAAATACGTAAATGGTTAAACTGTGGTTTACCAGCAAATACAAATGGTAAACAGTAAACGGGCGTCAATGAGTGGTTTATCGTGTTAATTCGACCATCCTACCCAACCCGCTTAAAATTGCACGCGGTTAAACGTCGCGGTCGCGGTTACCCGCTTATTAAAAACGGTTCGTGGTTCGTGTTTCGATTTGACTGGGCGCACAAACGTGTCGTGTACGCGGTTTACATGTTTTCACCCGTCACCCGCTTAACTCCAGAACCGTTTAACCCAACCCACATTTGACACTCCCTAGTTGGAGAACCTTTCCTAAACAATTCACGGGTTCCTCCACGGTAATTGTTTGGACTATCTCCAACACACCGAAAATCTCCGTCAATCTCTTTTCACAAACATTTTCATTTAATTTCACTTTCATGTCATGTACTAATTCCTAATATTCGTAGGATGCCCTATGTATATGAAATGCATGATGTCAATTCTAAACATTCACTAATATATTCACATGCATATATATATTAACATAATTAATCACAATAAACATGTTATGTAATTTCTCAACCACTATACCAAATTAGCTCACATGTGCTAATTATCAAACACATGCGATTCATTTTGAATCGCTCAACATCTTAAAAATTCACGCAAAGATTCACGCCACTATTTACATGAACAAGAAAAACCTCGGTTATTGGTTCAACCACACAATATAGGAATTTTCTCCACTCGGTTCAAAGCTTTTGAGACCGAGTTTACGGCTAAAACAAGCCTCAGAACGATCCTAACCATTTACATGGTTCTTAAACAAGGATTAACACAAGTAAGAAAAGATCCCTACCTCTTTGAGTTGTCAGAACTCCACCAAATGGTGTCCACGTGTAGCCCTCGTCGCGTAGAACAACTTTGCTTCTTGCTCCATCGAGAACCGACGGTCCGATTTGCCGGAATCCTAGAGAGAAGCGTATATCTCTAAAAATCTACAAATCCAAATGCATCACAAACTCGGTTCCCACTCTAATTACCCATTTTTCGTCTTTAATTGAGAAGACAACACTATTGCAATTTTGTCTCTTCCTCATTAACAAATTCCAAAATTCCCTATGTGTCCATTCTCTTGGATTTTTGACACTTGATACTATCTCGGCCGTCAATTTCCATCATCTCTCTACTCATGCAACATGTGTCACATGAGTACATGTAGTGGGTAACTTTTGTCACATCATGTCGCTTACCCAAGACCCGACACTGGCTCAAAACGTAAATTCGACTATCTCGGAATCTGACGAAATTTCTTCGCAGAATAGATTTCATGAGACGATTCAAACTGAAACTGCTTATTATCCTAGATCTAGAAAAATTTTGGATTTTTACCGAAATGACCATTTTACTATTTTTCCGAAAATTAGAATTTTCTCGGGTCTTACATTCTCCTCTACTTAAAAAGGAATTTCGTCCCGAAATTCTAGACAATCACAACCATTCACATGCGTATGCAACGTGCACTACCTCATGCATGTAAACTAGTCATATAAGTACTAAACAACTAAACCACGTACCTTCATCCCTAAACAAGAAGGGATAGGTGGCCCGCATCGTGTCCTCGCGCTCCCACGTTGACTCCTCCACTCCACGGTGTTGCCAAGGCAACACCCCTTTACTTCAGCCTCACGGTCTTGCTACAAACCCGATCATACATCCATAATGCACACCGGTCCATCCTCAGTCCCATTAGTGTTCACTCTCAATCTCTCTCCCCAATCCAATTACATGAGTCGGATCCGGATTGTACCGTGAGCATGGAGACGTGAAATACCCTCGTGACACCCGACATGCCGGGAAGTAGCTTCAACCGTACGCCACCGTGCCTACCCTCTCGAGTATCTCGAAGGGCCCAATAAACCTCGGCGATAACTTCCCTCG
This sequence comes from Tetrastigma voinierianum, assembly GCA_016808115.1. Classification (NCBI taxonomy): domain Eukaryota; kingdom Viridiplantae; phylum Streptophyta; class Magnoliopsida; order Vitales; family Vitaceae; genus Tetrastigma; species Tetrastigma voinierianum. The sequence continues at coordinate 51,180 of JAEQBH010003667.1, read as the reverse complement.
CTTACCGAACCTGACAACTCCTCTCTTAGGCATCACCTTCAAGAAGTCGCGATCTCCAACCTCGAACTCTAAGGGTCGACGTTGCACATCAACATAACTCTTTTGCCGGCTCTGAGCCGTGAGAAGACGCTATCGTATTAAGCTCACCTTCTCGGAAGTGTCTCTAATAAGATCAGGACTAGTGATGGAGCTCTCTCCCACCTCGGTCCAACATATCTATGATTGTCCGTGATGGCTCCCATACAATGCCTCATATGGTGCCATCTCAGATACCATCGATAATCGGTTGTTTCGGGGCGAATTCCACTAAGGGGCGTGCTCTTCCCAACTACCCTTATGATCCGTGACGAGTTCTGCGCGATGTCCTCTAACGCCGTATAATCCACAACATGTAACCCTACACAACCCTCAAGCAGGTAAACGCTGACCTTCCTAAGGTCACAATCACTGACAATCCAATGGACCATCAACCTAGTCCATGTCATGAATGACATCCATATACCGAGCCCTTGCCGGTTCAACAACACCCAATGCAATTTCCAAAGGGGTATCCAAATCTCCAAATACTCTCGAATTTATCACTCAACTCTAAGTCTGATAACCGCGGACCGTGTTTTCATCTCAAGTCACCTTTACTCCTATCACTCAACTCTAAGTCTTCGATAACATGACCGCGGCTTTTTCTTTCGGCAATAGAACTTTTTCGTCACACCGCGGTAGCCTCTTACATTCACACATAAATTTCCGGATATCTCCATCGTCTCTGCACCTATTAATTTAAATTTCGATATCCTTACCTGGCCCTTACACCCACACGTAAATTCTCAATAACTCCACTCGGTCTCTTACACCCACACGTAAATTTCGAATAGCCGGATCTCTTACACCCAATAATGTAAATTCTGTGACACATCTCCGATCTCTTTACACCCAATGTAAATTTGGGATAGCTCCCGGGTCTCTACACCCACATAAATTCTGATAACCTCCTGGTCTCTTACACCCACACAGAAATTTGGGATTGCTCCACGGGTCTCTTACACCCACACAGAAATTCGGGATAGCTCCTGCCCTTACACCCATGCGTAAATTCCAGATACTCCCGGTCTCTTACACCCATTACGTAAATCTGATCTCTCCCCCTGCCCTTACACCCACACAGAAATTCGGATACCTCCCCTGGTCTCTTACACTCCATTACGGCTAAATTTAGATCTCCCCGAGTCTCTTACACCCACACAAAAATTTGGGATAGCTCCCCTGGTCTCTTACACCTACACAAAAATTTGGGATGACTCCCCGGGTCTCTTACACCCACACAGAAATTTGGGACATCTCCCCGGGTCTCTTACACCCACATAGGACCTTTCGGATACTATCGCGGGTCTCCTTCACCCTAACTCCAGCTTCTCACCTTAGGGGATTTACGGCCCCCTTCTTGCTTTGCCCAACACACTTTAATTACTCTTCATTTCCTGATTCGAACTATGAGTCTTCATTGGATGTAGTCCCAAAGACAAACCTAGTCCACACTCACCAAGAGTGGTGAATGACCATACCATGCACCCACACCGACTCCGACGCGAGCGCTGCTACCGTGGCACATGAACGCAATGATGCCATACTATGACACCTAATCCTGGTCCACCATGAGCGTAATCCCTGAGATCTCTAACTCATAATCCGTAATCTATCGACGCCTCTCACCCCACATCCTAAAGGGAAGAACATATACACCTCAGTTTCTCTAGCCTTAACCTCTAAGCCCAAATTGCCATACAAGACGATTAATGAATGAATATGATGCATCCAATTTAAACGCTTATTATAGTCAACAAATGCAAGTAGAACGTGCACTCGCATATCCCATTAACTAACGCTCACCGTCGACTATGAGATTACCCTAGACAATCTCGCCTCTTGTGCCTGTGCCGCATAATGGTAACATCGCTCATCCGCCTGTACCGACCAACTCTCGGCCCGTGAACTCGTGGTCGACCTCGACCTACGCTCCGGCCTCCCGTCATTAATTCGCTCGCGGGCGTACTAGGTGCTAGTGTGGCACCAGAATCGGAGCATCGTTCCCTTAACCCATACTAGGGGTGGAGGAACAAACTGTCCTCTCTCGCCCTACTGACCGACTCGCCGTCCCAAAACCTTGGGATCCCCGTCTCCGGGGCAACCCTCCTATATGTCTGGCCGCCGCAATGGTAGCACACCATCTGCTCATCCTAACTAGCAACCCTAACTCGTTTCACTGATGATTAGGATTGAGGTGTCCCATAACCTTGGGATTCGCCTCCGTGTGTGTGTGTGTTGGCAATCCCGTCGAAGTGGTCTGTGCTTGCCCAAGATAAATAACATATCACCCGCCCCGCCCGACTAAATTGTCCCATCCCGGCCTTAGTCTCGATAACTCGGCCCGTCCCGGATATCCCACGAAACATGTCTTCGCCTTTCCTGGACGGAAGAAGATGGATCTTCCTTCCTCTTAGTACTAGCACCCATATCCTGGATGCCTCGCATAACATCTACCTCTCCCTCTATGGTCATAGTCGTCCTGACCCTAGAGTCCACTCCTCCTCTAACCATTGGAGAACGATGTACTTCTAAACGCTGGAGGTCATTTGACCCGCCCGTTCACCATCGCATACAAGCCTCGTGTAATAGCTAGCTGACGTAACTTTATGGTCAAACAGGCCTCGCTGGTCAAAAGCCGGTGGTGCCTGACCAGTACCTTGTGGACGCCCTCTACGTCCTTGCCCTCGACTAGCCATCTACACATGTCAAATGACAAGTTAATATTCAATGCAGTATCTCCAAGGCGTAAATACAACCTCGAGACACTATTCACATTCCGTAAAATTTTATACACTATGTCCATGCATTCGTAGGTAATACAAGACAATAATTCAAAATATTAAATCAAATCAACAAAAAATTTTATTTTAGAAAATTTCCTAGTAAAAGAATTTATTTTATTTGATTTTGATTTTTAATTTCTATTTTTTAAAATATTTTATTTTATTTTATTTTATTTTTTCTCTCATTCCGCTCATGCTACTGAAAACAAACTACCCAAAAAATATGTTATTATTATTATTTTTTCTCATTTTCCAGGAAATCAAATAAATTTATTAAAATTTATTTTTATTCATTTCTCTTTAGTTTTACACAATGTAAAACCTTATAAATTTTTTTTCCACATAATTTTTTTTTTCATTGAATTCTAGACCATTTTGTCCAAAATTTCTCGAACACCTAAGGTTATATTTTCTCGACCCTAGTGTTCAACATCTTTCCTATGCTATTCACCAAACATACAATTTCACATATCATACACAAAAATTCATCACATCAATCATCAAAGTGCACAAGGAATGTGTGATCTAACCCGTGCCCATCAAGTCCTAGGTAATCGTATACCTAACTTATTGACACTAAGCTCTAGGTATTTATAAACATACGCTCTGATACCAAGCTGTAACGCCCCAAAACCGGGGTGTCCGTTGACCACCACAACTCAAGAAATACTCAAGTAATGCTCCGTAACTCGACATCACTTCGAAAATCAAGCAGTAGTCTCCTTTGTACGAAGCTCTACCTAAATACGAACCCGTCCTAAACAATCACAATGACTCTACCGTCTACATGTAGTAAAATAATCGCCACTCGTCCCCTGCATCAATACTCACAAAATATATCCCAACAATATGCAATAGTTTCAAGAGTTAATAAATCACTCTTACCAAACATATATCAAAAGTTTACAATTTTAACACATGTTATACAAAATCAATACCTAAAGCCACAATCTGGCTTTCTTCTAAAATGTGGTCTCTAGCGAGCGTTGTCCTCATGCACACTCCCTGTACCTGAAATAGTGATCCCTCGACAAGGTGAGCAAAGCCTAGTAGTGATAATTTCCTACATGGGTTACTCCCCACCTAAGTGCACATGCATGACAAACACTCACATTCAAGCAATTTTATGAACCTACTCGAATGTCTACATGTCCAATTCCGTGTCCCGAGTCCTCACCGACTCCCTCACACATGCCTAAGCCAACATGCGAGTAAAATGACCAAGCCAAAACAAAACTTTTTGTTCTTGAAAACACACTACCAGTTTCTAGAAAATATTGACTACCATCCGAGGCGAATGTGTTAGAGAACCTTCCAAACACCATGGGCTCTCCGACGTAATTGTTGGACCATCTCCCAACACAATTCCCTCCTAAAATCTTCCGTCGAAATTCCTTCACAAACATTTTCATTTAACTTTCAATTTCATGTCATGCACTCAATTCCTAATATTCTAGGGTGCTCCGAGTGCATATGGAATGCATGATGTCAATTCCAAATACATTCATAATATATTCACATGCATATATATATAAATATATATATATATATATATATATATATATATATATATATATATATATTAACATAATTAATCACATAAACATGTTATGTAATTTCAACCACTACACCAAAATTAGTCTATATGTGCTACTAACAACAAACACAAGCAATCCATTTTGAATCGCTTCAACATCTTAAAAATTCACGCAAAATATTCATTATCACTATTTACGTGAATAGTAAAACCCTTCGGGGTTACCTGCTCACGACCACACAAAATATAACTTTCTCCACTTCTACTTCAAAGCTGGCACCTAACATGTAGCTAAAAACAAGCCTTAGAACGTTCCTAACCATTTACATGGTTCTTAAACAAGGATTAACACAAGTAGGAAAAGATCCTCACTCGAGCCATTTTAACTCCACCAAATCGGTGTCCACGCGTAGCCCTCGTCGCGTAGAACAACTTTGCTTCTTGCTCCGTCGAGAACCGACGGTCCGATTTGCCGGAATCCTAGAGAGAATGTGCTATCTCTCTAAAAAAATTCACAAAATCCAGCCACTGTCAAACCGTCTCTAGCCCACTACCCATTTTTTGGTCTTTTAATTTGGAGAAGACAACACTATTGCAATTTTGTCTCTTCCTCATTAACAAATTACAAAATTCTACGTATCCCTGGTCTCGATTACACTAAGACTATCTCGGCCGTCCATTTCATTATCTCTTACTCATGCAACATGTGTCACATGAGTATATGTAGTGGTAACTTTTGTCACATCACATGTCGCTTTACTCAAGACCACACCCTGCCTCGAAAACGGTAAATTCCGACATTCAGGAATTCGACGAAATTCATCGCAGAAATTTAGATTTCTCGCACGATTCCAACGCGAAACTTGCTTCATCATCCGAGATCTAGAAAATTTTCGGATTTTTACCGAAATGACCATTTTACCATTTTTCCGAAAATTAAGATTTTCTCGGGTCTTATAGGATGTCATCAAGGGCTATTGCTAGTAATCGACCCGCTTTAATTCTGCTTGCCTGCGGCCTTACGCCCCGCACGCCTATTACTTCAAACCCCATCACGCTCACCCCTCGTTACGAACGGGCAAGGCTATATCGCCTTGAATCTGCACGACTTCCACGCGTGGCGCTGTGGTCGGGGTAGTCGGTTAGGTTTTCACGCCAAACGTCCCGGGTAATAATGATTTTTGACTTTCGCGCTTTATTTCCTAGTTCTTTAGTTTCCTCTCGGTATCCCCTCGACCGCTAAGATTTAACTCCCAAAACAATAAACAAAAAGACGGCGCTCGCCTCGCCGTCCGATGCCTGTTTCACTTCCCGCGGGGCAGTAATATCAACTCCATTTAGTAATGAAGTTTTGCAGATATGTCTCGCATTCCTTTATCGATAGGGTGGCCTCGTATTTATAATGGATGATCGCGACAACTTTCCTAATCGATAAATTACACTCGAATAAAGATGTTTCCTAATGACATTTATTAATCAATAATACAAGCTCTCGGAGGATGATATAATATTCTCCCACGTAGAGATTTTGCTTTCCTTATCGTGAACCGATTAATAGCGATAATTGATTTTTTCAAGAATAATCGAACATCTACTTTCCGATCGGGTATTATGATTCTTTGCCACCTTTAAACGGGTGAATTGGGCCCTGTTTCGTGGGGCCTATATTCGCGGATGTCGCCAAGGGCCTATTACTAGTATTGGGCCCTTAACTCGTTAAGTTTGCGCTCTTTAGGCCTGCGCACCTATTATTTCAAACCCCATCATTATTAAATATATATGTTTTGAGTTGCTTTATTATGTTATTAATATACATAATACGATGTTTCATCCTTTATATTTAGTGAATTTGATTTTATATTTATATCGATGTATTATTAATTTGAATCAATAAAATTATTTTTATTTTAAAAAAAGCTAGAACCTTTAGCCAAAATAAGATTTTTAATTTTAATTAATGCTTTTTAAAAGAGAAGTACTACAATCCACAATAAAATATGAAAAATAAAAATAAAATTATAGAGTTAAATACTTAAAATTAAATAATCAGTATAGTTAGGTAAGAGATTGAAGGCAGACTAAAATAATAATAGATCAATGTCCTTGAAAGTTATACGAAATTAAATATATATAGTTGTCACCATATATCTATGCATGTTCGAATAAAACCCAGACTGTATCACCAAAAGTATTTGAGATTCAAGAATTTAGTTGTCAAACTTCTCGAAAATGTTATAAATATTAGCTTTAAAAAGTATTGTGGATTGTTTTTGTTAAATCATGAGGTGTCTTAAACGGATCCGTATATATACGAAAGATGTCTTTAAACCATATCACACTCAAACTAATATCATACGAGTCGAAATAGATGTCACCATATCTATAAACAAGCTAATAAAATCGCATATCATATTACCAAGAAAAGAAAAATATTTGAGATTCAAGAATTTAGCCGTCAAACCTCCCTAAAATGTTACAAATATTAGCTTTAAAAAGTATTGTGGAATTTTTTTTTTTTTTTTTTGGTTAGACCATGTCCTGAGTAGGCCTGCGCACACATGAAAAAGTATTTAAGTTATACCATACTTAAATTAATCTCATACGAGTCGGAAGAGATTACAAAAAGGGTAAAACTCTATAATAAAACACAATTGCATTCTTAGGAAACATATATATATATATATATATATACACATACGAGTAAATAGTTCAATTGGGTTTCGAATCCAACCAAAATTAAATTATGAAAGAAAATTTCCGGTGGGTTGGAATTGTGTAAGCCCAAACAAAAATTATAAAAATTACCCAAGCCCATACTTTGGATTGGGCCCAATGGCTTACACAAACCTGCTGTATATATATTATCTTTTCGGTTCTCCAAAAATTTTATTATATTTTTTTATCAACTTCCATCCTAAAATTTAGAAATGATTTTTGGTAGGATATTTTGATCGATGGATGGGATGGATAGTCAAAATACCTTTAGATTGTATTTCGTAGATAGAAATAAAAAATAAAAATAAAAATACGATAAGAATGAAAATAAGTCATAATACTATATAAAAGAAAATAATTAGTATCATGCTAAAAGTGAGATTTGATTTAGGCCCTGTTTGGTTCTATTGATAGTTGGTACTGATAATTGATAACTGATAGTTGATTATTAATTACTACTTAGTAAAGTAACTGATTAAAAGTAGCTAATTGAAGGTTAATTTACCAATATAGACATTATAGAGAGATATAAAAATAATACGTATATATAGAAAAAGGACCACAAATAAATTACCAGAATATGAAATTATAAAAATTATAACCATAAACATAAACGATGGAAAAAAAATATGATTCTAAAATATACCTTTGAAGAATAATTGAATTCCTATGGTAAATATAAGAAAATTATATAAATATAAATATATATATATATATATATATATATATATATATATATATATATATAGTATATATAAATATATATATATATATATATATATATATATATATATATATATATATATATATATATATATTTGAATTATCGTTTTATTTATTTTAAAACTTTGAGAGATAAAAAAATGAATGAAAGAGGTGTTAAAATAACTTTTTACTTAAAAAAATTATTAAGTTACATGTTATTTTTTTAAATCTTTAATATTATTCATTTTTAAAATAGATAATCTTTAATTCTAAAAATATGGATAGTCTTTTTAGGTTCATAAAAAAAAATAAAATAGAGCAAAATAAAAACAAAAAATTTAAAATTCATAAACGATTTTTTTACTTCAAATATTCTCTATTTGTATAGTTATTTTTATGTAAAGACTAATATTTTAAAATATTTTATTTTGATATTATTTTTCTTTTGTTTATTGATTGAAATTATAATTTGAGATGAAATGAGAATTAAAAGTTGATAAAAGAATATTTTTACTTAAAAATTATTATTCATTTTTAATAGATAATTTTGTTTTATCTTCTTCCACCATATCTTTGAATTGTTTATTATTACTTCATGTGCACGTTGGAGAAAAAAAAAAAATCAAAACAAAGAAAAACCAGAATGCAAAAATCATAGGATGTCATTCAATCGGATAAAAATAGGAGCGGATCATAAAGAGAAAAATGGAATTTTGAATATTTTTACAACAACGTTTAAGAAAAAGCTACAATTTGTGGGTTTTTTTCCCAACCAAAGCTTATTAGGCCTAATCAACTATCAAGAGCTAATTACAAAACTTTTACGGAACACCCCATAAGATATGATGTGCCTATCCCTGTGGGGTTCCATACAACTCCGTCAACCTCGCGGAAACCGATGAGTGCCTGCAACCCGATGCCACCATCATGTCCCATTTATTGATCCATAATTTAACAAAAATTCCACAAAGCTCTGCCGTGGCTCTATTCAAAATACAACATATATAACAATACATTACTTGACCCATCCAGGTTTAATATACCACATCGAGTCATTCATGAGTCATAGCAACCACTCGACCCCAATCAACCATACCCTGAATACTATACATGCAACTATGTATATTGGTTTTATAAGAGTTCAATTTATTCTATACAAAATGATATATTAAAACTGATTTGCTCTAATATACATATACAAAATATTGCCCAGCCACATCCCGACTTCATATCTCAGATCTCCACGCGGCGAGCCGCCTCGCATCTACCTATACTGGAAGCGGGGTTCCCATGACGGGGTGAGCAAAACCCAGTAGTGATAATCTCTTACAAGGGTTATTCCCCATCTAAGTGCTCATACGGTGATCAAACCAACCCTTACACATCCAAGTGAAAATGTCTACATGAATGTCGTATGTCATGCATGGAATGTCTTCATGCCCATATCCCGAGTCACTCACCGACTCCCTCACACATGTCTATGCCAAGTGTGACAATAGTTATTAGTAGTACAAATGGCACACATATACCAAGCCCTTACCAGCTTACTAGTACCCAATGCAAGTGCCAATGACCAACTAATCCCAAGTCAATCCCGACTCCTCTCCCACAACTCGAAGTCTATGTGATAACCGTGTGTCTTATTTTGGGCAACATAACTGTAACACCCCGTCCCGATGAGGTGCACAGTACATGTAACTGTAAGGGCGTATATGTGCACCAAGTGCCAATGTAAAGGATAAAATTGTAAAGTTTTCAAAGAATTGTGGCACTTTTGTACTAAGGAAAGCGGAGGGTGAAAGTATAATTAATGAAGTTTAAATAGTAAAATAATAATAATAAATTGCCAAAAGGCTCAGGAAGTCTCAAAATTCTCTAGATCCTCGGATGACTAAACGGATCGCGTCTACTAAATTGCCTCGCGAAATCTAGTGACCTAGAAAAATTTCACAATTCGAGACAATGTAATATTTTACGAATTTACGGGTGATAAAGATCCAGGACTTCGTGGATCGAGATTTTTACAAAACTTAAGCCGAAGTGGTTTGATTTATTCATTTTACAATAAAGTTTAACCGAGTTAAATAAAATTGGGGGTAAAAATAGAACCAATGAGGCAATAGAAATCTGTGATATAAAAAAATAATAATTAAAGAAAAGAATAATAATTAAAAACAAAAAACAAAAAGGATAAAATCAAAAGTTGTCTCTGACTCGACACTCAAGAAGGGCGTCAAGAGAGAGGGTTTATATTTTTATTTTCTTTTTCGTTCTTTCTGCATTTACTCTGAATCGACAATAAGCCATCGTAGTTAGGTTGCAAAGCTGGACTACGAAGAGAGCTACCGTGATAGTAAATTAATATCTTAGCCTTTTTTGTCAAATCCTTAAAAGGTAGAAAATTTGCCTACTTGTGTTATTTCAAGCCTAAAGGTTATGTAATGGCTTGAAATTTTCTTAGAGGCCGTGAAAGATTGTAAACGTTAGTCCCAAAATTTTTAGATTGAGTTTAGGAATTTTTAGGAATTCGACGTCATGAATGGACTGCTTTTCTCGCCGTCGTATTGAAATTTCAGGATTGTAGTTGGACAAGTCGAACAAAATTTTCAGAAATGTTTCGAGTATTTTTAGACTATGGAAAGTCCTCGAGTCAAAAGTTTGTTAAAAAAAAAAATAGTTTTTATGGGGGCATTTAATGTATGGACATTTCGTCATTTCACATCATATATTATCGATGTCCTTATCGAATGGAACTAGCACGTAAAGTTTTGTTATAATCAAGTTTGTTCGATATAGTCACCTTGAAAGCTCCCTGTATGTTTTATGGTTAAAATGCTAAACTGAGTGTGATTTTGCATTCTCAGATGGATTGTGTAGCAATTTGAGCGATCCGACGGTAATCTAGAGCTTGACAAGATTTGAAAGAAATTAGTCGAGAAAAGGTGAGTACCAAAATCCTTTCTAAAACGAAAGTGTTTAAATTACAAGTTTTGTAAAGTGCTTTGAAAATATAGATTTATAAAGCATTTTTTTTTTACCTCCCACCACACACCCATTAAAAGTTTGATTTCGTATTTTAAGAAACAGCTTGGCCCGGTTTAGCAAAACCCTAGATGGACACAAAATTTAGCTTCCTGGCCGATGTATTTCGATCAAGGTATGGCAAGGCTATGGGATATTATGACTAACTATATTGCCCGGTCAAGAATCGGGGCTAGATCTAGGATATATAATGAGTCGCCCTCCGCACATTCTGGTATATAGTTAGCGTACCGACTTAGTACATGTGAGATGAGATGTTGGTTCCGAGGTTCCATCACCGTTACTGGTCCTAAGGTTCCACATGTATATAGATCTCGCCGGCGTTCACCTGGACCATCTTAGCCTGGTAGTGTTCCGAGGCTCACTAACATGTCGTTCCAAGGTTCCATGGCATCAATGCCTAGCAGATTTAATAATAACAAAAAGGGTTGGTACTGATTTCTAGTATAGCATTTTTCGATATTAACCACCACCCAAACAAGCCAAAGAAGGTAAATAAGCACGCTTTTCAGCACTAGTTTTTTAGAACAAGCCAAGAAGAGAACAGCTTTAAACATAAATAGCTTTTGTAATGCTTTTCGAAATGGTTTTCAGCAAAATCAATTTTTCTCATAAATGCCATGAACCATTATGGTAATATTTTCATTTTAGGAGGCATGACACAACAGATTGCGTTGAAGATGAACTTGTGAAGTACCTCACCGAGAGTCTTGGCCTACGCTGCTTTTTAAATAATTTTTCAAAAGGCAGCCAATAAATTAAGCATCTTTCCAGATCCTCAAGCCCTAGACGCCGTGTTGTGATTATATATAAGATAAGGTGTAAATTAAAAATAGTAAAGTTAAAATGTGGCATTTTGTATATATAAATATCTTTTGTAAAATATGCATGCAATGGTTTTCAGAAAAACAAAGTCATACAAAAATTATGTTGGATCGATCCTTATCTTATATTTCTCGATGAGAACGTAGGTCCTTTCTGTCAGAGTTCGACATTTGGAAAACATCAGAGTGTATATTGTTTTATACAGTGATTTTATTGCTTGACCACAAGGTACCAAGAGGTCAGCCGGATTTCGCAAATCTAAAGGTGTGATTTTGATAGAAAAGTGAAAATTTTATAACCCACGTTTTCTTAAATACGCTTCGCAGCTTTAACGCTAGCTTCATGGTAACTTGTCACGAGCGAGTCACTGGAGGTTACCGTGGAGTTGTCATTTCCCGTCACTAGGAAGCGGGGTCCGCCGGGTTGGTATCGAAGCGCTGAGCGAGTGGTTCGCCTGGCTGCGCCGCTTCACAAGATTCTATGTAATTGTTTTTTTTATTATGATTTTCCTATTGCAACCTACATTGTTTTGCTAATCTCGCATGCACTGGGGCCGCTTGAAAAGTGTCATCAATCTTTAATCTTGTACCACAAGGATATGTCCGGACGAGGTCTTGCAGGTTTCATCTAGGACTCTCCGCACCTGAGGCACCACCAGAGATATGTCGAGCACACCCTAGATCGGAAAATGCCTGTTAATCCATTCCCAGCCAGAACCATCGAGGGTCGTAGACCCAGTGGCGCTACCTGACGATGGATCAAGTTATACAGATTGTTACAACAACTACCCGTCGCACCAGAGCCTCTGGAAGTGTAGAGGGGCATGATAGAACGCGCTCTAAAAATTGTGGCTAAAACTTATGACGGGTAAATTTGCACACCTGCAGGTGTGGTACTTATGTTTAGATAGGTTACGCTTCTAGCGATATGGCGGGTGACGAGATCGAGGTATTTCCAACTATAATTACCTAAAAGGTGACGTGACACCAGGTCCTTCCACCGCACCCAAGAGAGACACAGTGTCTCTCGTGGCTTTACCAGATACAACAAAAGCAAAGCAAGCAACAATTTTATGAAAGCTCGAGGTTGCACCAAAGGTAGAGCGCGACACCCCTGGGCTCGAACTTGGGGGCGGCGACAAGAAGAGAGGTGTCTGCAAGACTAGTTGCCAGTAACCCACAATCTAAGAGAAAGAAAGTGAAAGAAGTGGACCAATGATGAGGCTCAAAGACGAGGAGCAAGATTCAGTCAGGTGGATCTCGTCGATCACCAACAAATTCCAGGAGGTGGTGGATCTTCGTGGATTACCTTTTCCATCAGGCCCCATACATGTCGTGAGGGAGGGCATCCCTGGAGCGCAGGATGAATATGATGACGCTTCCATCATGCGTGAAGGTCACTTTATCCGAGACTAGTCCACGCGCAGAGCTGCAGACCTCTCGAGGTGAGGTACGCAGCATCTACTCCTGTGCACCGTCCCAATCAGCCGGTAGGGGTGGTTTAGGCAGAGGTGGCGCACAAAGACCCTAGGCCCGGTAAAGTGCAGAGGCGCAGGCAAAGATCCCGACGGCCGCATTCGGGAGCGGCACTCAGACTCGGCCCTGGTATTTACGTCACACAAAGAGAGGCGCACGCATCACCGCACGTGACATCGGGTATGATCAGCCACGATCATGATGCATATGTATCAGGACCAGGACACTCATTCATTTATTTCGCATCATCTAATCGAGAGGCACCAAATGAGTCCCGTACTTATAGATGGTCGTATATGGTTTCCATACCAATGGGGATACTATGACATCCGAAAGGATAGTCTGTAGTAGATTGGTGATCCGTAATAAGGATTTTCTAGCGCACCCTGATAGTGTTAGTATCCATGATTTCGATATAATCTGGTATGGACTGGTTATCCAGCATGAGCCACCTTTTAGATTGCTATAAGAAAGAAGTGTAAGATTGGTTCGAATTGCAGAACTAGGCGTAATATTTCTGGGAATCGTAAGAGACGCCTCAGTCTCATTAATGCTAAGGACCGCCGGGAAATGCTTCGAAAGGTTGCCGTGGTTATTGGCATTTGTAGGATAGAGACAAGAGGGGGACTACCGGGAAGACATCCCCATATAGTCAAAGAGTTCTATGTCTGTGATGATATTTCAAGCTTGACTCGATAGAGAAATTGAGTTCGTTATAGAACTGGTTCCAAGGACCGAGCCGATATTCATTCCTCCATACAGAATGGCGCTAGCAGAGTTGGAAAGAATCAAGGCACACTGAGTGAATCAGCAAGGTGGCTTCATCCACCTAGTACTCACCGTGGGAGCCCAGCTTCTTCGTGAAAGAAGAAAGATGGAAGCTACGGCGCAGTATAGACTATAGACAGTCGACCGCGACAATACGCAACCGCATCCGCTTCTCGTATAGATGAGCTATTTGACCACCGTGACATCTCAGAGATCAAGATCGACCTAAGGTCAGGATACCATTAGCTGAGGGTCCGGGAGAATGATGTTTCTAAGACTGCCTTCAGGAACCAGATACGGTCACTAATGAGTTCCTGATGCCATTCGGATTGGACTAATGCCCCAATTGCATTCATGGGATTTGATGAACAAGGTATTCAACCAGATGATAAGTTTTGTGGATCGTATCTATTTGATGACATTCAGTGCACTCAAAGTAAACAGAGGAACATGCAAGAGCATCCCCGCACGCATTGCAGCCCCAGAGGCGCCATACGCTAAGTTTAGTAAGTGCCATTGGTTGGACAAAGTAGCTTTCTCGGGTCATGTCATTTCTAAGAGAAGGTATTAGTTAGGATCCGTAAGATCAAGCTTATAAAGGAACCGAAAGCCACCCACAAATGTTTCGTTCGCAGCCTTGGATTGGCAGTGTTATTACAGAAATTTGTCGTAGGGATTTTCAAGATAGCAACCCCACACCACCCATTGAAAAGGATCGAAATTCGAGGGTCGACACCGGCCAAAGATAGTTTTCGTGGAGCTCATATTTAGTAGATCGACGACACCCAAGATTAGCACTACCGTCGAAAGGACGACATGTGGTATATAAGCATGCCTCCACAAGGGTAGTTTAGGTGTGTTTTGATGCGTGATGGTGAGGATATTTGGCAGCCTCGCCGCTAAAGAAGCACGAGCGTAACTACCCACCCACGATTTAACTAAAGAAGCAGCTGCGCCTAAAGATCCGGGAGACATTATCTATACGGGTGTCTCTTGTCGACATTCATCGATCATAAGAGCCTGCAGTATATCTTCACTCAAAAAGAGCTTAACTTAAGGCAATACCACTGGGTCAGAGTTGATTAAGGATTATGATCGCACGATGTAGTACCATCCCGGAAGGCCACGTAGTACTGATGCCTTAGTTTGTAAACCTGAGGTTCCTATGCTTATCTCGTACAGATATCTCCCATCGTTCTTGATAGAGTTGAGATCTTTGGAGTTCAGCCAGGTGTAGCTGATACAGGACACCGCTGCATCATTTTATGTTCGCCCTCTCGTGGATCAGATCAAGGGAAGGTCAAGCAAGCCTGTGAGATGATTAAGCTGAGGGTGAGATCGAGGGGTGGTAGGAAAACCGTAGTTCCAGATCAGAGACGACGAAGGCCATAGTTAGAGGGAGCTCGAATGTGTGTAAATTCCGAAATAGGTGAACTAAAAGGGAAATCATGGAAGAGGCTCACTCTTCTCAAGATATGCCATGCACCCCGGTAGCACCAAGACATCGCACTTCGAGGAGCATTATTGCGGAAGGGGCATGAAAGGAAATTGCAGATTTCGCATCTCGCATGCCTAACCCGTCAAAGGTGCAGCGCAGCACCGTGGTTCAAGTAGAAAGATACATCCCCTTCCGATTCGTATGGGAAGTGGGATAAGATTACTTGCGGATTTTGCACGGACTTCCGAGAACCCCGAGACAACATCGGTCATACGCGATAAGGGATGCACTAACGTAAATCCGCGCATTTTCCCGCCAGCAATGGCGACCCGCCGACGTTGGCTCAATGATGGCGTGGAGTGGCGATGAAGTTAGATTACATGGTGTTCCTATATCGATAATGTCTCGCACGAGACCCCAGATTCACATCTGTATTTTGGTCTAGTTTACAGGATGCCATGGGGACTCGATTGTACTTTAGCACAACTTTCCATCCTCAGACTGATGGTCAGTCAGAGAGAATTATTTAGACGCTAGAGGATATGCTTAGAGCATGAGTGATAGAGTTTAAGGGAAGCTGGGATACGCATTTATCTCTGATGGAGTTCGCCACAACAACAGCTTATCAATCCAACATAGCATGGCCCATCTGAATACTCATGGTTTAAGTGTCACTCCCGTATACCGGGATGAAGTAGGAGAGGAGATTGACAGGCCCGTGTTTAGCACACACACTAGATA
Source organism: Tetrastigma voinierianum (assembly GCA_016808115.1). Classification (NCBI taxonomy): domain Eukaryota; kingdom Viridiplantae; phylum Streptophyta; class Magnoliopsida; order Vitales; family Vitaceae; genus Tetrastigma; species Tetrastigma voinierianum. The sequence goes on along the minus strand of JAEQBH010003667.1, from coordinate 35,070 downwards.
AGATGCATTGTCCGAGACGCACTCAAGATAGCCGCAGACGTACGTAAAAGTTATGCTGACAAACAATCGTAGGGATCTACGCTTAAAGTGGGCGATAGGTCTTCCTAGTTTCCTTGAAAAGGTGTCCTCGATGAAGACGCGAAAACCCGAGGCCCGTATACATGTGGCCATATGAGATTATTACGAGTGGACCAAGAGTGATATAGATTAGACCTTCCTCTGCAGTTGTCCGGAGGTCTATACGTGTTTCATGTATCCATGCTCCGCAAGTACATTTTATCCCTCCCATGTACTCAAAGATCGCCCAAGAGAACTAAAGGATACTCAATCTATATGGAGCAAACTAATGCATAGTGTATCGCAGAGCAGATTTTGCAAAATGTCATTCCAAGAGAATAAAGTTTTACGGGGGAATCATGGGATTATGAGGCCACTAGGGAGTCAGCCACCAAATGCCAGAATAATATCCTCATTGCTTTCATATTAAGGTATCTCCTCTTTATGTTAGTTTTGTTCATTTCGAGGACGTAATGTTCTAAAGGAGGGAGGATTTGTAACACCCCATCCCGATGAGGTGCAATAAAGACATGCAACTATAAGGGGCTTATAAAATTCAAGTGCCAATGTAAAGGATAAAATTGTAATGTTTTCAAAGAACTGCAGACTTTTTGCAATTAAGGAGCGGAGGGTGAAAGATAATTACGGAAGTTTAAGTAAAATAATAAGTAATAAATTGCCAAAATAGTTCAGTGGAAGTTCAAATTCTCTAGATCTCTGATGACGAAACGGATCAAGGCCATAAATTTGTCTCAAGGAAGATTCATGATCTTTAAAATTTCGTCGACCCCGAGACAATGTAATATTTTACGACTGGGTGACAAATCGCCAGTATTCTGTGGACGAGATTTACAAAAATCTCTAAGCCGTAGCGGGCTTGATTTAAGTTCATTTACAATAAAGTGAACTGAAAAGAAATAAAATTTTTTGGGGTAAAAATAGACCCGAATGAGGCAATAGAAATCGTATATAAAAAAAATAATAATTAAAGAAAAAGAATAATAATTAAAAAAAACAAAAAACAAAGGATAAAATCAAAGTTGACTCGACCTGACGAAGGGCGTCAAGTGAGAGAGGGGTTTTATATTTTTATTTTCTTCTTTCGCTCTTCTCGTATTTACGAAATTGACCGTGTGCTTTCATCGGGAGCGTATTAATGTGTTGGACTACGCAAGAGAGCACGCATAGGTACCAATATCTTAGCTCACAAACTTTAAAAGGTAGAAAATTTGCTCACTTGTGTTATTCTTCAAGCCTAAATGCTATGTAATGGCTTGAAATTTTCTTAGAGGTCGTGAAAGGTCATAACCTTAGTCCCAAATTTTTAGACTGAGTTTAGGAATTTTTAAGAATTGGGACGTTTTGGACAAATGTGGCCAAATTTCTGACTATTTTTCGGGTTAGTTCAGATTGAAATTTCAGGATTGTAGTCGACAAGTCGAACAAAATTTTCTTTAAATGTTTCGTATTTTTGCACTCTATGGAAAGTCCTCGAGTCAAAAAGTTTGTTAAAACAGATAGTTTTTATGGGGCATTTAATGTGTATGGACATTTCGGGTCAATTTCCTACATCTATTATCGATGTCCCATCGAATGGAACTAGCACATAAAGCTCTTGTTAGAATCGAAGCTCACGCTGATATAGTCACTTTGAAAGCCCCGTATGATTTATGGTTAAAACGTTAAACTGAGGGTTTTGTACTTTGTAAGGGATTGTGTGTGCACGGAGATCCACAGAATCTAGAGTGCGCTGACAAGATTTGAAAGAAATTAATGAGAAAAGGTGAGTACTCAAAATCATTTTCTAAAACGAAAGTGTTTAAATTACAAGTTTTGTAAAGTGCTTTGAAATATAGATTTATAAAGCATTTTTTTACCTCCCAATTGTTACAATTCAAAGCAGGAAGTTTGATTTCAAGATTAAGAAACAAATGGGCCCTGCTTTAGCAAAACCCCTAGATTTGGCAATGCCCTCGCCTCCTACCGATACTCTGACGTGACATGGCAAGGCCAGTGGATATTATGACTAACTATATCACTCGGCTCAAGTAATCGGGGGGTTAGATCTAGAATATATAGTGGTCGCCCCTCCGCACACTACTGGGTATATAGTTAATAGCTACACACTTAGTACATAGCATGAGAGGTGTTGGTTCCGAGGTTCCATCACTCGAGCATTTTGGTCCCGAGGTTCCATTAGAGGTATATAGATCTCGCCGTGTTCTGACCATCTTAGGCCTTAGTGTTCCGAGGTTCACTACCGATGTCAGGTTCCAAGGTTCCATGGCATCACGTCTAAAAAGTATTTCGTGAATTCGGGCCACAGCCGGGTTGGTACTTGATTTCAAAGATATATTTTCGATATTAACCACCATCGTAAATGCACAGTTGGTAAATAATTTTCGCATCGCTAAGAAAGATAATTAGTTGCATCACAAGAAATAGAACACAAAGAATTAATAGTTTAAATGGTTTTCATAGCAAAACTCAAGCCATAAACGCTTACAACCATTTATGTACGCATTTTCTCATTTTGGGAGGAAAGCATAGCAATGCACAACATTTAGAACTTATAAGACTTCACTGTCTGCTGATCACATATGTTTTTAAAATAATTTTTCAAAGTGCAGGTCAAGCCAAAACATCCTTCCTGTGATCCTCGCCCCAGACGCCGTGTCAGTGATTATATATAAGATAAGGTGTAAATTAAAAATAGTAAAGTTAAATGTGCATTTTGTATATGTAAATATCTTTGTAAAATATGCATGTATATTTGAGAAAACAAAGGCAATAAAAATTATGTTTGATCGATCCTTATCTTATTTTGATGAGAACGTAGGTCCTTATTGTTGTAGCTTGGACATCTGAAAACATCGGGAGTGTATATTGTTTACACAGTGATTTTGTATTTTGCTTCGACCAATCGTAAGTAGTCATATGTCTTCTGATTTTAAATCTAAAGGTAATTTTGATGTAAAAGGAAAAATTTTATAACCCACGTTTTCTAAAGGCTGGGCCACAGCGAATCTGGGCTTAGCTTCATAGTAATCTTGTCACTGAAAGAGTCATACTGAGGTTACCGTGGAGTTGGGCGCATTTCGTCACTAGGAAGGGGGTCCGTCAATAACTTTCTGATTACACCGCTGCCCTTACATCCATGTTCCAGGCTTTTCACCTGAGAGGATTAACGTCCCTCTTTCAAGCCTCGCCCAACACACATTAATTATATTTTACTTTATGCTTTGAACCGTGAGTCATTTATTAGACGCCGTCCAAAGTACGAGCTCACTACCCATTCATTAACACTGATAATGGATGATCATACCCATGCACACACACCCAATATGCTTATGTCCCTGTGCATATGCAATGCAAGTATGCTACATAGTATTACATGTCTCATTTCCAATTATCAAGCAATGACACACAAACAATGTATTTCATTCAACATGTCATTCCATACTCAAGTGATTAGTACACTTAGTGCAACAACCAAATTTTCAGAAAATACGTGAGCACAACATGTCATTCAAAGGCATATGGTCAGATTCTAGACTCAAAGAGCTTCGCATAGAGTCCAAGAACATACGAATCGGAGTTCGGACGAGAAAGTTATGGTCGCTTCAAAGTCGAGGTCTACATGAATAGTCGACCACCGACAGACATTCACCTAGCCGGACGGACCCAGTCGAACAAACTTTCACCTAGCTGGACTGACCTAGAGGGACATACTGTCACTCCAATCGAGGACCCAGCCTGACATACTTCCACTCTAGGTCGTTCCAAGTAAACGGACCATAACTTGGGTTATAGAGGTCCGATTTGGGTAATTCAAAAGCCTAACATCAAGTTCACTGATGCAGCTACAATTTACCTAAAGGATACACACCCAAATTCCCTTTGTTTCCCACCCGAAAACCAGTTCTAAAGTCCGGCTAATGCGTAGGATCAAAATAGGGCAGCTTCTCATAGTTCAAAATACAACCAAACATCCTCCTTAGGGCAAGACACAACCACACCACCCTTAAGGTAGAAAATAACCAAAGTAGGAGAAGACCTACATCTTGAAGTGTAGAAGTTGCTTTAGGAAGTCCCGTGGACACTTCCTAAACCCAAAACTCTTGATTTCTCAAACTCTTCACTTGAATTCTCGGCGAAATCTCTCGTGTTTTCTGCACTCCACACGTACTTTGTCAAGGCATGATCTTCGCTTCGTCCGACGAAAATGTACTCCACCCGATCTTCGAGATCGTAGAGAGAAGTTGGAGCTTCTCTCTCCTCTTTCTCTCTTCTCTCCCTCTCCTTTTTTTTTTTCCTTTTTTTTTCCCACCAATTTCCTTCTCCATCGAATTGTTTGGTCCAAAGTCAAGTGTGGTGTCCTTGCCACATGTCACCCCTATCGCCTCTTTGACGCTCTTATCTCCTTATCCAAACTTTCGATTTTCCTCCTTAGCTTGTGACATGGCCACCACTTCTGACACATTGTTTGACTGGGTTTTCACTTTACACGTGGCTCAATATGAGCCACTCAACACGTGCCAAGTGTCCCGTACTACCCTCGATGCCTCGAAAAATGTGAAATTCCGACCGTCTCATAATTCAATCGAAATTGACGGAATAACTAGATTTCGCGACACCCTGAACGCGGTTTCTGCTTTCATCATCCGGCATTTGTAAAATTTCAAGATTTTTCGACTTAAATTACTGTTTTACCCTTTCTCACAAAATTGAATTTTCTCGAGTTTTACAGTTGATTGAGGTAAATAAGCTATCAATTCTCCTCAATCAATTCAATCAAACACCCCCTTAATCAAATATTCAACTATATATTAGTAATAGTCAAATGATATAATAGAGAAAATTTAAAAATTTTGGAAGAGTGAGATCTATTTTATATTAATATTTTTTTATTCCGATTTTCGTTCTAAAAATCAATTTAATTATATTAATAGCTGAAAATAAAATTAATTTTCATTTTTATTTTCTTTGTCATTCCAGATGTGATCTCATGGAAAGGATTAACCTAAGAAAGAAAAGTTAGACGTGTGATGTGAGTAGTCATAGGTATAATAATTTGTATATATTTGAATAATGAGAATTTTGGGATAAAGAAATAACTAAGATAAAATAAGCAAAAGAATTAATACATATCTTGAACAGTATAAGAACAATCAAACACTAAAATAACAATTTCCTATGAATGATATCACACCCCATCTCGGATAAAGGAAAAGTTTAGTCTCATTTTAGTTAAGTAGATATATTTTAAAGTCATGAAGAGTATTTTTTTGATCCAAAATAGACAATGTCTGCACTCATTATGAGAGTGGATCAGATGTTTGGGTTTGTTTAGTCCTAAGGGTTGTTTTATTCTATATTAAATATGAGAGAAAGTTGAGACTCATCTTAATATAGTGGACGAATTTTAAAGTGTGAGGGCCCTTGGGTAAAGCAAATTAACAAAATTCTCATATTAGATGCAGTTGCCTGGAAATGCTAAGTGCATTGTCAGCTGAATGATAAAAGATATGAAATCTAAGATAAATTTGATACTAAGTGGGATTGATAATAAGGCATAGGATTCTTGTTTCCTTATTATTTTATACTTCTATTTAAATCCAGTTATAGTATTGCTCAATACATTTCAACATTGTACTTAAAACATGTTATCAATCTGAGGTATCATGATGTATTTTTTGGATCTATTTTATCTGTATCTTCTGTCTACTACTAATTTATTTGTTTTTTGAATTCTTGTTGTTTTAATCAATGGTTTGTTTTATTACAAATATTCAATGTATCAGTTATAGGTAAAAAACAAATAATTTATATGTTCATCTGGGGTTGTTCCATTGCCATATTTCTGTATAGTGAAACGTTCACGTTTAAGTAGGAGCATAAGAAGGGAAGGAGATGGATGGGTTAAATTTTGTGGCGCGATAATTCGCACATTATAACTAAAGTGTTTAGTTATAAAAAAGAATCAGGTGTGTTACCAAAATCCCAAAAGAAATGCATTGCTTCGAATTATTGAAAGCCATAAAAATCTAAGATAGATATGATATTAAGTAGGGATAGGTAATACCGAAATTTTGGTTTTGGTTTTTTAATATTCTTTTCATTATTGTGTTTGAAAACATATATAATTATGATCAATACATTTAACAATGCTAAAAGAAGGATAGATGCATAAATATCTAAGTTTATATGAATGTCTCACTTCATTTGAAGAACTTTTTGGTCCAAGGTATCTTAGTAATTACTATCTTCTGTATCTACTGCCATAGTGAGTGTCTAAAACATCATTTGAAAACACATGTTTTTTGAATTTAGTTTATGTGTATTTTAATTATATAAATAAATATTTCTAACAATTTTTTGATTCTTTTTGAGTATATCTAACACAATTTTTTAGTTTAACACCCAGTTAAGTTTTATGTGTATTTTTAGTATGGTAAGTGTTTCTAACACATTTTACATTATTTTTAATATATAGGTCTAATTAGAACACATTAATAAAATGGTGCGATGGAGTAAAAAAAAGGTGATCATGATAATTGCCTTCACATTGCGATGTTGGCTGTATTGCCATGTGAGCGACACCCATGTGGGCGAGTGAGGACCATGACATCGCGGGCGCTGTTAGAGGTTTGGCAGGAGCCAGTACGCGTGTGATGTCTTCTGATGTGAGATTTGATTTTATCCATTCATAGCCTTTTAACTGAGGGACTGCAGCAGACAATTTTTGAGCATTTAGGAAAGGACCTCATTGGAGAATTAGAAAGAACTAAGCTCACGCAAAGCTCTTAGAGAAAAAAGATTGAAGGAGAAGATTATTTCATGTTTTCTTGGCCTCTTTTTTTGGACATATTTCTTCACCTCATCATTTTGATTTTTCATTTCTATAGTTTTGATGTGTTTAGTTATGATTTATGTTGGGAATCTTTGTTTTACCTTTAATTATCTTGGAAGCATTTCTATTCAATGCCTTATTATATTCTTCATGTTACATTTGTGACATTAACACTATTGACACTAATTGTGGTTCAATTCAATATTGAGAAAGTGGTTGAACTAGACATTTAAGGGCATACATTTCACCATGACAAGAAGATTTTCATAGGTTTTATTATTAGGTTTCAAGGATCATCGCGCTTTTAGGGTTTTGGGGTTGAGTAGAGATACAAAATACCTAAACCCGAGAGTGAACTATGATTCATCGAGAGAGGATCCGCAGATGCCTGGAAATTAAGGACTTACCATTGTAGGTGTTTAGGAAAATGCTAATTAAGAGTAATTTGATCAATGATGCAATGGTTAGCTAAGCAGTCTAAACCTTAGGCTTTTCAGGCTCTGTTGCATCTTTGCATGATGAACAGGATTTGGAGTTGTTAGTGTTTCCACTCTTCAATCCGCTTCGTCGGATAAAGTTAGGATTACCCAATTTCGGTGATAGTAACCCATTTCAGCGTGGGATCGACATCTTTACTTTTTGCACTACTTTCTATGGGCGTGAATTTTGCACATAGCGTATTATTTGCGATAAAAAAAATTAGCTATCACCTTATGTTAGAAAAGTCTGTCGGCAGTGACTCAGAGCATAATGTGTTGCGGGCGTTTATCTATGGCAGTACCAGTGAGGAGGGCATGGGGTGATGTACGGTAATAAACATCAGTGGTATCTTGTGACAAAAAAAGTAATGATTAAGCTGAGATGATGAAAACGGGGACATTTATGCACTTTAATCATAAGAAGGTGTGTATGGTCATTGTGGATATATTTTATTTAATGTTGTCTAACTATTTTTTATCATTTAAAACAATTTCAAATTATTAACTTCATCTGTCACTGGGACTGAGCAGACACCTCATCACTGGCTGTCTATTTGAAAGCGTTGACGGTGCGCCGCCGTTAGACATGTTGAGCTCTTTATCTCTTTATTAATACATTTTATATCTTTGTTTATTTGCTTGTGTTTTAATCAATTATTTACATTTACATTCTTGAGCATTCCATGTTTCAAGCATTAGGTAGTATAATATTGTTACATGATTCGTCTGAGAATATTTAATTTAAAGGGTAAACGTCAATCAATGAAGAAAAATACTGAAATCTAAGATAGATCGACAATCACCCAGGGTGCAGTTTTCCATTTTCTTATGTTCTTTTCATGTATACTTCATTAACAGTCTAATTATAGTATTAGTCATTACATTTTTCAAAACTATTTGTGGCAAAATATTCAGCGAGGTATGTTAAACCTGCATTATTATTTCTATTTATTGAGTTTATCTTATTTACTAATATATTTTATTTATTTATTTATACATTTTTCAATCCAACAGTTTACATTTTATATGACAAAAAATTCAATGTTTAATATGAGTAAAAACAAACTGTACGAGTGTGAAGCCCCAAATCTAAGGAGTTTTTGTTTTTTGATGTGCGCACTGAAGTCTGTGGTGTGGAGTACCTCTGTCCTTGTAGCATGTCCTTGTCGTGTATCGCCCAAACCTTGTCATTCTGTGCCAGCCGTGCCGTGCTTGCGAACCATGTTGTGCAACACAGTCATGGCTGTTTGTGCCATGTCGCGACACGACCCTCCATCTCAAGACTTGACTGGTGCGACCTCAGGGAAGTCGCTGCAAGGTCTTTGTGCTGGACTCTCCTCCATGACCAAACTCTGTTGCGACATGAAATTCGACATGCAACACAAAGCCTCCATTTGGCCAGCTGTCAGTAGCGCCAAAAATATGTCATGACATAAGATCTCCACCATTGCCCCTTCTGTTAACGCGCAAAAACATTATATCGTGGGAACACTCACAACTTTGGCCAACTGGCTGTGACCGCCAAACCCTCTTTGTTGACCTGAAGTCATCTTTCACTGGTTGGTAGGTGCGACACAACTCACATGATCATGTGTTTGGTAAAATATTTATCGCGACACGAAATTCTATGGCCTTAACGAACTCTGTCTGACACAATTGCTGTCCTGGCCACAAGGCCCCTTAGTTATACTTAGCCACATGCATATTCAGAAGCCTGCAATCACTGTCATGATGAAACCCTTTTGTCTTTAACTAAGCTAGTCGCTTTGACCTAAATATCTTTATCCTGACAAAACCTTTTGTCTTTAGCGAAATAAGTGCGTGACGTAAAAATATTATAATGCGTGACTAAAGCCATGGTGTGACCAAGCTCGGTGCGACCTAAAGTCATCATCGCTGACGTGGAAATTCTTACTGAGGCGGAAACTGTCGCGACGCCTATAACCTCTTGTCTTGGCCAGTACGATTAATGACAAAGAAAACCTTTATTCGAGACATTGTCTGACGGAGGAATTGAAACCCTTAATACGTAACGAGGAAAGTCATGTTCGAACAACGCTGTGAAATCCCAGAACCATGAGCACGAAGTGCTGCCGTAGCGACCGCAGCGAGAATTCTGATACGACCTTAGAACGGAAAAGAACCTGTCCTGCATTTCAGGAATCCTGTGCGACTCAAAGCCGAGTGGCTTGTCTTGGCCTTTCCTTGCGCTCTCGCGACTATGGATCCTATCGCGCTGACCGAGCATCAGGCGCTGTGCCAGGCCTTTCTTGCATCTCTCTTTCTCCTAATGCATTTAGTTAATCTTCTCTTTGTATATACATGTTATACGAGCGGAGTATAAAATTTAGGCTTTCCGACCATTATTAAACAAGTGCAAATAGGTTTTTATTAAAACTTCATTTGCATATCTCAGTGGATAAAAATATTAAGTATTTTCTTCTTGATGTATAACTTGAAAACCAACATTTGCCCATTAGACCATGTCTGTGTCCACCTCCTAGGTGGCTCCAAACTACTTTGAAAATGTTTCTGGCAGGTGAACAATGCTTGATAAAGGAACTCTTTAAGAGAATTTCTGCTAGTCTTGCTTGTCTGATAGTAACCTTTTGTTCAAGTAAAATAATACGTTCCTACTCGAATGTCTGCCATGCCACAATGATTTATCGCCAGTCACGCGCATGCATTGCCGTATATGAAAACTATTTAAAAAAAAATTTTAATTTTTGAAAACTTCAGTGTGAATGATCTCGAATCATCAAATCTGACGACCCTCAGATATAATTTATTACGGATATTCTCAGGTAAGTTGTTTCAAAACCATAATCATGCACTTACGATTCTTTGATATTCCTGGTATATGAAATAGAATGCCATTTCTGTATAACAGATTACATGCATGATGATCACGCAACATTAAACCGATCATGGATAATTCTTACATAATTCATATTCGTTCTTAAGTCCGTGCATGTACCCAATGCAGTATAGTATGACTTTTCTGCATTAAGCATGTTGTTCATTTTCTAGTAATAACACATAAAAAACAGGCACACACATTTCAATGTGATCAGGTGATGGGTTGCCGAAACATGATCTGAACTGTTCCAACGTTTGGATTTAGTGCAGGATTTGAGCAGTCACTCATTGAAAAAGACCTGTGTCATTCGTCAACTCTGACTGAGAATGACAGTGAGGGAGGAAGCCGCCATGTAGGAGTTTGGTGAAGACCGATTTATTGTACTCAGTGGAGGCTCTGATCATTGTAGATGGACTTTCACCAGTGGCAAATGACTTAGATCTCGTCAGATCTTGAGAGAAGGGTGAGGCTTTTCCTTGCACTGTCTTCTTTTATATCTAACTCTTTTCCTTTTATATTCCTTCTCTCCAGAATCATCCAACTTGATTCAAATGGAAGTTCCTCCACCTTTCTCACAACACTTATGTCCCTTGTCGTTTTTCGTTCTTTGCATCTTCTTTTTTGATCTTAACAAAGACTTGGATTTCCTTGCAGGGGTATGACGCATGGCCTTGCCAGGTCTTGTAAGACTTCCATTTTGTTTTGACAACTCTCTCCGCATGCAACGTATTCTTAATGTGGCTGTGAATATTTTCCTTTTACTGTCTCTGTGGCTGCCATGTGTCACATGGACGCATGCATTAATTGGAAGAACACCATACATGGCTCTTAATACCATGTGCACCTCTAAACTTCTTGTGGTACAGCTATATGGTGGTCATCTCATGTGCCCAGCAGCTCAGCTATGTCACGACACGTGCCAGCATAAGAGTGTTATCTGGAATTGATTAGGTAACTAGATTTGAATGAAGGCAGTTAACTAAAATAAGAAAAATTAGATTTTGGCACAGTATAATGATTATTCATAGTTTTGCCTTTTTTGAAAAATTGAATTTTCACGGGTTTACATTCTATATGTAAAGAATTTAAATCATAATTCTTATCTACCTTCAGATCATGAACATACAGTTATTATTCTATTTCAATTCATTTAAACGTCTTTTCATGCCAATGGGGAAGTACCAATCAGGTGACACATCATTAATCTTCATTCACATGTTGCCTCTATATCAGTGACTGCCACCCGACACCTTCCATATTCTCTCGATTGCGTGCAGGCACAATCCCGAGCTATCCATGGTACACGGACCTCCTGGAAGGTCCATCTATGTCAACAATAATCCTCCCAATTTTCATGTTGGTTGGAGTATGCTGGGCAGTGGGAGATGTGAGGACACTCACAGGCTGATAAACAAATAATGCTAATTGATATGCAATTTGCTCACCTCTGAGAGTATCTGAAGAGATTTAGATATCTCTCGAAGCTAGCTTCCTCATGCTAAGACTAACCATATCTCTTGGCTCCATATGAGAGACGTGATCACTCACATGAATTCTAGAGGTCGAAGTGCAGTGTGTCAGGCGTAGCTCTTCTACGCTCTGGCCAAGTAGAGAAGGCAGCTACGTATCAAACCCGCCCCTTGAAGTGTCTCTAATCAAATGCGGGACATTGATGGACCTCTCTGTGCCGCCTCTTGTCCAATAAATCGGGAGTCATTATGGCCCTTTCACCAAAGCCTCATAGGGTGTCATCTATACACTCTCTTGATGCGCTGTTTGTTTGAGCAGCAAAATTCCACTAAGAGGTAAGTGCTCCTCTAGTTACCTTAAGATCCGGGACACAGCGCCATTGGTGTGTCCTCTAAAACTTTGTATGGTCTCTGATTATTGGTACAATGCAATGGATAGAAAAAGCGGTGCTCATCATGTTAATGTCACATGGCCTTTAGGCTGTAGAAAGTGTGTGCTTGGATCCCTGTCTATCTGTGGACACTGTTATATCTTAATGGGACAATCTCTCGAATATCTGGCCCAGCGAATTCGCCAACATGAAGATTAATCAGCCTTTGCTAGAAAATGCCCGAAACTTAGTGTTTGCCGGTCCGCTCTCATTACATCGCGTGTGCGCCAGCGGTGTCCGGGTGATGGGTCATGAAGTCCATTGTGGCGTGCTCCCGCCTTTCGGATAGCCGTGGTTGAAGTAGCCTGGCCTTCTGGTCTCGTGGCATTTACCCTGCCGACCACGTGGACATCGTCGAAAAAATCTCTGACGTGTTACTTTGTCGCTCCAGTGTCACGAAGATCACATTTTATCTTGTGTTGAATACCTGATAAATGAAATGATGGAATACGAATCTCTCTGCCGGATTTGTCAATTGAGACCTGGTCTTCCCTATGCAGAACTACCATATGAGTGGATAGCCCGGCCTTCATCTACACTCATACGCATTGTCACGGATTACAATATTGCTTATCTTTGTATCTTTTTAAGTTCATCGCCCACCTTTCGGTAAGGATGGTGTAGCCAGCTAAACTCCCCAATACTGAACACGATCTTTATGTTGTAGTCCAGGCTGTATAATTCGAGCATCTACCTTTCCGGGAAGCTGCACCACTAATTACTCCTCGTGATTTACATTTGATGCATGACGCGCGTTTCTTCTAAGATGGTATTAAGGCTAAGTCATCAAATCTCGAAACTTCATCACAGCGTTGCCTGCATGTTGAAAGTTCTGCGTTGTGTGCGAAAATATCACTTGGACTCTGTAGTGCAATATAAACGCTGCCATGCCATTGATGACCCCAGATGTTCAAAGCCATGTGGCGCTAACTCTGTCATGTGGGCCATTCAGCTCACGATTCTTTAACTACTCGAGAACCATAAGCTACCCTCTCGGGGTATAAAACGCATTCTAGTCAGTTGCCAGGCATCTGTACATTAACTTTGTCCCACTAGGAATATAAATCAGAGTGAATGAAAAGTAAACCTTCTTTTTGGTATGCCCAGGCCCTCACACAGTTACTTCCATGAATAAATATCTTAGGTTAATCTAACATGCTTGAATTTTCACTATTACCAGGAAAATCATCAATGGACATCTGTGCCCCACTGAAAATGTGGCTATACGTGTCGTTTGACCAGGTATCTCTCAACCTCATACTGTGCCTGACGCCTTCTGGGGTCTATTTTACAGTGATGACTTCTTGCTAAAGATCTCATGTGAAAAACTCATACTTAGAACTGTTGCTCTTTAAGTGTCCTCAGGTTTGGAAAAATATATCAAAGTCAGTTCAACATATATGCCTCTTAGGATTAGATGATTGAGAGTGTTCATTATAAGACCAGTGATGTTGATCTAAGTGGGGACAGACACCCCATGCATAAGTCATGATGCTGGGAGAATTAAGTCAGCGAGATGGCATCACTAGCAGACTCCAAAAGTGCGCTGCGTCTACCATTGTCTCTGGATGCCACTTCACTAACCTAATTTGATGATAACAAGTGCAAATTTATCTTTGAGAGTAGACTGGCTTCTATGAAGGCTCATCCATTAAATCGATCCCATTTATTAGATATAGTTTCTTGATTGCTTTATGTTATTTGTTGCAACTGTTCAATGCCCAAGTTGAGAGAAGATTCTTGTCCTTCTTTATAAATGAAGCAAGGCTATAATTGAAGTGTGAGTCTAATGAAACCACCATTCGATAATTCTTGTATGGAACTTGAGTTCTGCAACTGTAAGCCAGCTCATCAGGTCATAGAAATGGGTGATCATGAGGTGTAACTCAATACAGTCTACATCCTATCACGGGTGTCAGGTAGCTCATTTAGGCGGCATCATATACTTATGAACTACTAGGAAGATCTGAGTCTATCTCACCTCGTCCTCTAGAATTAGAATTCTTATAGCGACCCATCAATTGCTGGCTTTGCATGGGTGTGCAAGTGCGGGGTAAAACAGCCGTGCTTGTCCTTGAAAGCGTATTAACGAATAAGGTCTTTGTCATTCAGCTGGTAACTTTCTCCTACGAGTGCCATTGGCGCGGGCTGGTGATCCACATCGACCGGTCCATCCCGAGATGACATCAAACTGTGACCTTTCCATAACCCTCGGGTCCACAGTGAGTAGAATCCAGTGAATCTCTTTGCTGCCAGGCATTTTAGGTCACACTGCCTGGTTCCCTAGGGAAACTTATACAATGACTTTCCCAGGTCTCAGCTCCTTTGTTTTCTCCTGCATTCTGGCGTGAATAGATCGATGCACGAAATCGCAGCAATCCTTACTATAAGCGAAGAATGCGCATACCGTATATTGAGCGATGCGTGGCTCCGGTCGGTGGTATAAAGTGAAGTATGCCTGGTCGTGAGGTCTACCTTTGAAGCATGTTTATGACCTCGACCATACTCAACCTCTTTGGCCTACACGTGACATGGCGGTGCCCTTCTGCTCCCGAGGCTGATACTAATTCTTCCAGCCATACTGAAGTTTTAGGAAAAGACTATCTTTGCGTACGTACTAATCTCACGGTGACTGGAACAGGTGTCCAGTAGCCACCGGGATTCCCTGCCTATCTATGATGATCTAGTCTATGTTCTTTGGTGATGTTGTGAGCATGAGTAATCACCTCTGTGATGGCTTTGCAGGAGCCACTGATGCCATTGGCCACGATAGCCATGACCTTGATCAGCGTGAAACCATATAAGTGAACTGAAGCCGACAACGAACCGAAGAGGTGACCCTCCTTGCTTTTTGTCGCTGGCTTTCGTGTGTCGATGAGTCATGATCTACCTATATATTATAAACGTAAAATATATAAAGTCCACCTCAGCGGGATACTGATGCCACCTCGGATGGACAACCGAGACCATCACCCGAGGAGCTTCCTCCACTGTAGCCATGGCACACGCTAATGGTAAAGCAGTTTAACTCATGAGACTCATACGTATTCCATCCTTGTGTAATTCCTTACTTTGTTCAGTTTAGACCCCATGCTCATGCCGGGAAATTTCAACGGCTTATTTTTCTACTCATGGCCTCTTGAACTACCCGACATTTACCAATGCGGTTGAGTCTTGACCAATCTACCTCTCTGCCAGGTTGCCCTCACAGATGGGGTCACAGCTAATTACAATCTTTATGTCTGGTGGAGGTGGTTTCGCAGCCTCGATATCTTTACCGATCTGCCAGCGAGTGACTTGTTCAGCCGCGGTTCCCTCATGCCGTGGAATGTGTGGAGGATGAGTGCGTAAAACCTGCGGAAGTTTCATTTGACCCTCACTGTGACCACAAACCATGGCACAGTAGAATCACGTTAAATGGCGCCATAGCCTCCATGGCTCTTGGTAAACTTTGTCCTCGACTTTCCATGCCACACGCCAGGCTCTTGATAGGGTTCATCAATTTTCTATATGATTATAGTAGTGCACAGTGCCAACCTCTTGTGGAACTGTCATCATGGACTACAGTTTATTCAAACCATAAGTGATTTTTAGTACGAACACTAATACAATTCAATTCAGTCCCAGGCTATCCATGTTGATTTGTTTCAAAGACCCCAGAAGTTATGTTTTCCTAACCCCTGATGTTCCATACTTACAATCTCTATGTATAAATGCTCACACAAATCATCACATGTCACATAGCATATTAAGCATTAAACCACAGCGACTGTAATGCATGGTCTAGACCCGTGCAGTCAGTCTAGGCAATCACATGCCTATGTTGCAGTGTCGTGACACCCGAGACTCCAGTGATCTGTGGCTAGACCCACTTCATTAGCCTTAGGTATTCGTATGCCTATCAGCTTTGATACCAAGTTAATGTTCCCAATCTGGGGTTTTTTTCATCTATTGCCAATTTGTCTGATGGAAATCTCCTAGCGACAAGGGAATTCCTCTGTGTGCCGCGCGTCCTTGCTGTAATACGTGCCTGGGCTGCCATGTGCACACCTAAAGCGTTGTTCTTACGCGCTGGTACTGTTACATTGTAACTCTGTGCGGCTTTGAAACATGCATGTCGTGACCACGACCTCCTATGTCCGAGACTAAACTTGGTCGCGACCTAGAATATCGGAACAAGTGACTATGGGGACACTCCTCCTATGATAAACTACATTGTGACATGGAATTCCTTGTCACAACACAAAACCTATCAAAACTGTAAAACCACAATCTCGATAAGTATTATGTCAAAGGCGCAAAAGCATCTCCACCATGCGCTCTGTGTGACGCAAAACGGTATATCATGATAAAAACTTCACAGCACGAAGCAGACTTGCTCAAGACATAAAAAACTCCTCTGTCGCTGACAAAGTCTTCTGCAGCCGGCAGGTCACGACCTAAAACACTCACAACCATGACACCACTCTATGAAAAGACTACAAAATGTTTATGTCGCTGACCTTAAAATTCCTTGGCCTCGACCCAGACTCACGTCATGACCACAATTGCTTCATCGTAACGAGAACGCCCAGTTCTGGCCACCTAATCACCAAAGTGTTGTTGACCTTCAGAGCCACTTTGTCTTAGTTTAAAGCTCTGACAGACACCAAAGTATCATGTGCGGAAGCAGAAACCCTTACCATCATGGCGTCGTTGCAACATTAAAAATATTCATCCAGTGTGAAGACAGTATAATTCAAAATAATGGTGTTGACCACAAGTACTCTGTCACAGGCATGAAATTCCTTACAAAGTTCAAACTACGTCGCGATGCCTAACGCCTCTTGTCTTTGTTAAATCTTGGTGACCGAGAAAACCTGTCGCGACAACTCGATCCACGGTGATGAAATTGAACTTGCGTCATAGCCAAGGAAAGCCGTGTTGTGAAACAATACTAAAAATGGGGAACCACATGTCTGATAGGAATTCTGTGGCGAACGAACTAGAAAAGACTCTGTTGCCACGGGAATCCTTAATGGTGACCGAAAACTACGCGTGTATCTTGAACCTTTCTGTTTCAATGACCAAGATCTCACGTTTGCCGTTTGACCATCGTGCTGTTTTGAGCGGCGTTTCTGTCTTCAGCTCTCTCTGGTATTTAAGTTTACGATGCTGCGCCACCGCGTGTTCCTTCCTGGTACTTGTCTAAAACCAGCGAGGAAAACTTTTCCTTCTTCCCAGCGATAAGTCTGATAGGGACTTTTATTTTACGAAAACTAAACGCCACGGCGGATGAAGCGTACCGTTTTGCCGATTACGCCTCTGAAAGCCAAAATCTAGCATTCTTCCCAATTAAGACCTCAAATGTGTCCACCTCCTAGTGTACTTTTAGATCAAGAGGCTGAGACGTCATTAAATGGATACCAGGCTTCGATCGGTATAGGGCTAATGGACACGGCTTCGCATTCTGTGAGTTCTGCGAGTTCGGTGAAATTAAACTGGTTTGAAAGGTTTGTGCTTTCTCGGTGTTGCTTTTCCTCGGTAGAATTCTTCTGCTTTGGTTGTACCATTCTGAGGGCTGTTTGATTGATTTTTATTCAAAGATGTTTTACGCACACTCTGAAGTGTTGGCGGTCGGTTTATGAATAATTGCCTTGGCTGGGTCTTACTAGTATCCGGGTTTTAAGCGGGCTGGTTTGGTTGTAAAGGAGAATTGGACTTTAATAGTATCCTTCGAGTGTAGCCTATTCGAGGACGTTGATGTTGGATCTGAATCACCCGAATTGTGGACATCTAAAAACTTAGTTGGTCAGTTTGGAACGCTTCAAGTTGACTTGTTTTGGCGAACCTCTTGTCTGGTTTTGGGGACTGATTTTAGGCTGGGGAAAAAGTGAACTGGTTCAAATCTTAAGGCGCCTAACCATCTGGAACTGATGTTAGGCTTTTTGATCACCAATAACACCATCTATAATAAGTTATGTTATCTTTTTGCAGAGTTTACTATCCATGGCTGTTTAATGATTTATATTCATTTTTCTTAATTAATTATATGAGACATATTATATCTTTTCTTCCCGGAATTGGTGACTGCCGGACTGAAGTGCGTGCGTTAAATTATATTTGTTTGTGCGTTTTGGCTGGTGTGCCCATGAATAGGCTGTTCCGCATTGGCTGTAAGTAGTTATTGGACATGTCTTCTATCGTTCAGGCTGCGGGTTGATGGATGTACAACTCTCAAGTATTCGGTGACGCGTTATTAATGTATCGCGATAATGTTGATATGATGCATAATTGTGATATCGTTTGAGACCGTATGCTTTTTGATATAAATATTGTTATGTCGTTAATGCGAGTAAGCGCTCATATAACAAAGCATCATATAATATAACATCTTAATTGAATGACGATGACGATTACATTGTTCATATGGACATCTGTCGTAGATTATGAGTGCGTGATGAGATCAGCTGCTGCATCTTTATTGTTTAGTGGTATGTGGTGGTATGGTTGATGACAGTGTTTGATATTCGTGATGGTGGGCCTCGGTAACATAGGACAGCGTCAAAAATGGAAGTCTTCTGACTTTAAAGTGAAGAAATATGTGTGACAGGGCGCCAGTAGGTTCAGGGTGAAGTGTTTACCCCGAGGTGAAAGTAGGCATTTTTAGACTTATGAACACTTAGAAGCGGTGAAAGACCGCCGTCTTTGAAACGTGGCGTCTTCGATTTGTAAACCCGTCATTATTTAGCTAATATAATAAATACAGCTGGAACGGAAATGCGAGGTTGATATGTCAGGCAGATCTAATGAATTAGTTTATCAAAACAAAGCGCGTTTAGAAAAAAATGCCATTGATGAACCAAAATGGTGTTCGTTTTTCGCATTGGCATATGCATGTGCGAGTGGTGAGGGCTGGGTTGCTGGATAAAGTGGTCATTCTCGTCATGGCATTATGAACATTGATGAGCGTTACGGTTATCACTTGAATGTGATGTGCTGCATTACCATATTGCCAAGTCATTGGTAGCCCTTGTAGGAATTATTCTAACAACGTTCCACTGCGTCATTCAGAACACTTTATACGGTGGAGGCGACCTTGGGTGAGCGGCGTGATTATAGAAGAGCCCGATGTGTGATATTACTTTGGCAAAAAGTGTTTTATATCCCCTTCTTTTTCAGTATAGGAGGCGACCTTTCGAAGCGGCGTGAAATTATGAAGTAGTGTAATGGCGCGATGCATTACTTTTAACAAAAGTGTTTGCCTTAAAGATTTGTCAGTTAAATTATTTTGGACTATTGTGATATAGTTATTATGTTGGATCTGTGGAATGATGGACATGTGATTCTTCACTACATATGTGAGACATAAGATGGTTCTGATTATCTGCTGCTTACTAAGTTGTATGTTAAATTAGAGCTCCCCAAAACGAAGACTCTATCGATTTTTGTGAAAATCATGGATCACATTATTAGGACACAACGATTGTGATATCGGGTCTGAAATCTGAGAATTACTTCAGTTTGGCAGGGTTGTCAGTAGGACCTGGGTTTGAGTTCTGATATTATTGTATGTTTTACATTGTTAAAGGGTGATTATATTGTTAATTAAACGATAACATTAAATGACATTACTCCCCACACTGATTTATAGTGCGTACAAACATTACCATTTGTGTTGAGTCATTAATTCAAAAAACCCTGTTTCATTCAAAGCCATAATCCTTACCATAACCAATGTAAAATGATTATTTTACAGAAACTTGTGGAACTTCATATCCACATTAAATACCAGCTTTTTAATAAGACTAGTGCTGAACATATCAAATGTTTTGCTATATTAAATTGAGATTTTAGAAAGAAATATATTATAATAAGTTTCAATTATTAACACTTTAAGATAATACTTTATAAAATTCTCCCATAGTATTCAATTAACATCATAGAAAATTGAAGTATTATTTTATCTTTTTGTATCATTCATACCAATGTTTATGTATAACAATACATTTAATGAAATGATCTTTGATTTAGCGTGTTTGATTCATTCTATATGACATTTTATCATATGTATGGCATTTAGCAAGTAGGTAATCAATAATATTATACAAATGGCACACATAAAAAAATTTTAGGTTTAAGTACTTGTTTACAGCTGTTCAAACACAAATTCACCAAGTGAGTTTTAAAATTATATAAATAATTATAATATTCAAAACGACAGAGTTTGATGCGTTTGGCGATCGGAGACTTAACATGATGTGAATATCGAAATTAAGCAGTTTATTGACCAATGTTTATAACGATGTTCAAACATAAAGTTTGAATAATTTTGTTGTAACTTTACAAAGCGTATAATATAATCTCGATTAAATAAGTACGAGGTGTGTAAATTTTTACGATAATCAAATATCGGCATAAAGGATGTTATAAGGGCTGACTTTATCGATATTTATGTTATATTGGTTCTTGCAACATAAAGATGGTCCTTATAACCTTTATGGTCTAGTGGTACATTGATGAACCACACATTCAGGATTCATTTAAATTCTAAATAAAGCTATAAATTTAACAGTTTATACTTCAACTATGATCGCTTGTTATCATGACAAATAAATGCTGTAATAAATTATACACAAAATAATAGTTCATGTCACATAAAACATGATGTGGTGGGAATATCTTTGATTTGACATCCATACTCTTTTGTTTTATCACTTTGGTGACTGTACCAATTCATATGATATAAATATCAAGGTAAGTAATATTATACCGGCAGTTTTGACAAACTTTGCAACTTTTATCACCGCCTCTCAGTTCAACGATTAAATGTTTCTGAGCGTCATGGACATAACGTAATGTTTAACATCCTATAAGCATATGTTCCATTCCTTTTACGGTAATATCATCATGCGAGAGTAATTGCGTACTTACATTCAAGTTTTTCTTCAAACCAGTGCATATAATGAAACCTGTTATATGTTTCAAAATAGTGAAGTAAAGTGAGTGACAGTCCATGTCTGGATCTGCATGCAACCCTGTTCCACCACTTGGCACTGACAGGCTGCCCAGTAAGTGCTGGGTTCATGTGCCACTGGGACCAGTGTCAAAAGCGTTAAAATAGATTTTTGATTTCCATAATCTAGAGATGCGGTTGAGACGAGTGCCCGAATCTGCGTTTTATTATTTGAATTTATTCAGATAATTGTTAACCGACTTTTTAAAAGTCTCAAGCGAGTTCGCTTTATTGCAAGTAATAAACTGGATCTTTTGGGATTCATTAAGAAGAATACCAGATGAAAGCGCGTTACAGGGTTAGTCGAACATACTTTTTATAACAATGGTGACAGATCGAAAATATGTTGACATTAATTGACGTTAGGAATAAGAAAATAAATAATAAAAGAATTACGCTGGATCTCAAGGCATAATGTTGATTAACAGAAAGTCTGTTTTCAAACTTGGCGATACCACGTAACTAATTTTGGTGATTCCTATTATTCAAACAAACTAAATATTGTAAATTCTTAATAACTGATCTTTGGATAAGTAGTTTCTATACATGTGGCTGCTATTTCATGAGTAAGTTTATTGAATTTCTGTTGAACAATCAGAATTCATTTATCTCTCTTGACCCACTATGTTTGACAAACTTTTTTTGATGAAGAGAAAACTTTACAGAAGACCAATTCTTAATCATAGTTTCTTTTTAAATACACTTTATATCAAGGTGTTAATTTAGGAAATTCTCTTTTATTAGTTATTGATCAAATATATTTTTCTTTATTTTATTAAACCATTAATTGGTAAACATATGTGGGCTATTTGACTTTCCATATTGTTAGCCATGCTTAGACTCTTGAAGGAAAGTCTAATATTTTTATTAATAAGAGTAGAAAATCAAATACGAGAAAATCATATTCTTTATGATCCAATTGAAGCCCTCAAAATTCATTTCATGCTAATTAAATTTAATGATATATATTTTTAAAATTTTATTTTCTCAAAATTTTGATAAAAAATAAAAGATTTATTTTTTTAATTAAAAAACCTTCTCTCAAATTGTCTTTTAATCAATTATACTTTAATCTATTAAAGCACTATTAGGAAAAATATAATATTTGCATTAGTAAAACAAATACCAACTTAGTTTTACAAAATGAACTACAAATTAAAAATAGTTTTTGAATGTGTTAAAACTAAGTATAAAAACTTAATAAGAAAGTACAATTATAATTCTAAAAATTATTTTTTAGCCACAATATATTAATATTCCTCTTGAACCATACAACTATTTACATATATATTATAAATGAAATTTTGATGTGGTATTTGGGTTCAGTCTTCATTACTATTGAGTTCTTTACGCCTTAAGTCTCTGGTGATGTGAGTTTTCTGACCACATATCGCCAGGTGCAAGTGCTTTCCGTTGGCATTAATGAACCGAGATGGAAACCGATGTCGTTTGTAACGACCCATTAATCGTGATATTATTACTTCCCATTGAGTAGACCTCCATGGTAAGGTACTACCTCTTATCTTAGGTGCAATGGTTCATGGTTCATGGGGGCATATCCTTGTCATCGCAGATGGATAACGGAGAAGATGTTAGTCGTAGGCCCTTGGGCCTATGATGGGCTTTGTCATCATCAGTCTAGCAGTTAGTTACCAGTGCTATCAGCTTTAATCTTTCGATTGTCCAATGTGCCTGACTGGTCAAGTTCAAAGGAGGGCCGGTTCGGTCATCACATTACCTAGAACGAAGAGCTAAGGGTCACCTCTCTGAAGGACTTGAACTTGGCTGGTAATCAAGTTTTTTCTCGAGGGGCGTGAACCGGCCGAAACAGGAGCTGCTGGGAGGTTGGTGAGTCCAGGCTTGGAGAGCGGAATAATATCAGGTGAAGGTTTGATTATTATCCTGTATTGGTGCCTGCTAATCTTTGTTAATGAAAAATGTACTGAAGTGAAGGGATATTTAAGTTGGGGGGTGGACCATGGGTGTAATGCATGCAGAACCAAAGGTGAGGACTCATTGATGCAGTTGTAAAGCTCATCCTTATGTTTTGAGTTCTTTCACTGTCATTTTGAGTGTTTTATATCTGTTAAATGTAAACTTATGTAGAATTCATCAGTGGTTTATTGGGTTTTGATGGAAAACTGTGGCGGTTGGTAGAAAGGTGATGAGTGTTTCCGAGAGTTATTCAGGATGTCTCGGTGATCGTTGAGAAGATCAATTTTTATGTAATCGTTTGAATTATAAATAGGTTCAACTCTACATGGTTGTTCTGTTAAAGATGTTTCAGCGACTTTTTCATTTTAAAGACATCAAAGTTAAAACGAAGGGAGTTGTGACCGAACCAGTTAGATGAAAGGCAATAACAAAAAACTCTGGCGACAAGGTTTTGCATAGCAGAAACTCATGTGGAAGGAAGAAACTGGTTTGGGTGAAGTTTTTCTATCGTGTCAGAGAAAACATGAAGTGACGGGAGAAAACTATTAGTGACAAAGTTTTCTACACCATCTTGTGGAGAAACTGCTAGATAAAGTGCTAGAAAAGACCAAAAACCCAGAAAATGGATGTTTTACGGCGTTATTGACTTTCACCCTATGGGCTATATTACTTTTTTGATTTTAGGTAACGAAGGAAATTGGAAATACCTCTCATGGGGGTTTCTCTCAGCATAATTTCATGGTTTTATTAAAATTTTGTTTTAATAGGTATCTTGGTAGTTTAAGAAAATTTTTATTTCTGTCAGAAATTTGATTCTTTCTTCTTTGCGATTCAGATTCTATTACCTGTTTAACAGTTGAAACTCAATATGATTCCACTATCTCCTTCCACATGTCTCTTAGTTGCTTTTGGGTTCTTTCTTTGTTTGATGGTGAGTATTAGATTGAAGTCGGGTATTGAGACAAATCGCACCCTCACAGGGGTAAGGGGATAATTAATATTGACTCTTTGTTGATTTTCCAGTTCTTAAGTTCTTCTGTGGTTTGAAAATTGTTCTCATGTTAATTCCCTTGTTCTTTTTATAATTGATTGACTGATCTTAACACTTTTCAGAAGAAACATGTCTTTTTGCTGATTTCGGGAGAGCCTACAGTGATGCAGTGGGATTGAGTATGTAACTTGGTGTAACAGATATGTACTGGAACTAACCAGACTCAGATTGCTTTGATATCCTGTAATTTACTCATGGTGGATCAATTAACACTTGTTCATATCTCTGAGTTTAATACAGAGATCTCACCCATGTGATACGTGAAAGATCTTCCCAGTCATTGTTGCCAGATCTATCAGGGATAAAAATTTCTTAAGTTTGGAAGGATTGAGACACCATTGAATTGCAGAGGCATAATCATGTCTATGTGGGTGATTTATTTGATTAAAAGTAACATTTGTTGTGGAAGAAGAAACCTAATCCGATGCAAAGTTAGGTTTTATTGTGAATTACGGACTCATAATCTGAGACATGGATATAATTGATGAAATCATATCTAAGTAATATGAATCAGAAGCTATCTTTTATTTAACTTCTTGGACCAAATCCCTTTGACATTGTTTCTCTGCGTCTGTTATTTCAAAGGAAGTAAAAATTGTTTTATAATATTAGCTCATCACATCCTAAGTGCCTCTTCATATCCTTTTGAATTAGTAGGTTTTGTTGTTAGTTTGGGTTGGTTTTAATCAGTTTTGTTTCGTTAAATTCATTCTTTCATCATTTGATTTTTTTCAACATTAATAATATAACAATTGGGTGATCGAATTAATTGAAGAACCCTCGATCACCATTTAGTGCAATGTCTGAACTTTTTCAGATCTTTGTACCATATAATAATTACTTTGTGAAGGATGATGTTGTGCTTCCTTTGTTCGTTTTTGATGCCTTTGTTTTCGTCGGTTTTGGTATTTTTACATTCATCCTGGCGTAACACTGTATCTGTCATTGGTCTCATAACTAGTTTTGGCAGCGATTTTCGGAACTTTGATTGATCTTTGGTTAACGATCTATCTATAAATAGGTCAGCAAAGTTTTGTTGCTTCTGGGGGTTATCCACGGTTCTCTATACCATTAAGTTATTATTTTAAAAACGAAATTGATTTTATAATTAAAGAAACACATTTTATTATTTATTATTTTATTTTGATTGTGAAAAGTTGTTTCTTGAGTTAATTTTTTATTAATGTTTTGTGCTATTTTCTTTGTTTTCTTCTTATTTGTTGGTACCAACGGAACATTCAATAGAAGATGAGTTTGCCTCTGAAACGACTTACATTCTTCTTCATTAATTAAGATTAAAGATTACATTTGACTCCTTCTTGGACATGAGATATTTATATATCGAGGGTTCAAACCATTTAGGAAGAAGTTGTCCTCTTAAGAGACAAATTTATGTCGAGGATGGGAAAGAGATGGTTAATCTTTATGGCGAAAATTCCATTTATGAATTCAGCTGAGTCGGCACTGGTAACCAGTTGACTTTGACAGAAACTCGACAGGACAGCCGAGGTCCGGCGTTAAGGGAAAGGCCTACCGGACCTGCCACAATAATGGTATAGTCCGATGAATGCTGGGTTACTCATGGCGCGTCATTTCATCACCAAATTTGTGGAAGGTGAAACGACTGGTGAAAAAGGCGCTCTATTTGAATGAAAAGTTAGTGGATAAACTAAGAATTTGAAGAAGAAGAGTCGGTGATGGTGTTTAATGGCATCTGATGAAGATTGTTCCCATTCCATGGTTGTGGCTTTGACGTGGGATAAAAATTTGAAGATAAAGACTGCGCCTCAGCCAAATGGTTGACATCAACGCGAAGGGGCTCATATGCGCGTGGGTGAGAAAACAGAAAGGTTCAAATCTTCTGCTCATTACGCTGATGGAGCAAGAGAAGAACTAACTGTGTGAAAATTCTTGTGCTTGCTTCATCAAGGGCATATTTGAATAGTCCTTAGCATAAATGTGGGCTTTGTTATCTGGGATATTGAAATGTGAGAACTCCTGGCCACAGTCAGGGGTTCTGCAGTTTCTCCTCTTTTCAGAATCTGGAAAATGTCTTAGTGGGTGGTTATGAAGTTCTTTGTCAAGTTGAGTGATTGATTCAGTGACCACTCGTACTTTTTCAAAAGTCTGTTGGACTCAAAATGAACAGCTGGGAGCGATGGCTAAGTGGCTTCAGAGTTATATCCATCTTTGTCACTCCACTTTTTGTCTGTTTCACCATTCACTTTTTGGTATATTTATTTGGATAAATTCGGCGCTCTGTTTTAACTTTGTTTGTTAAATTGTTTGAATAAAGGCGTTTTGACTCGTATGTTGTCGACTAGTTACGAACAAAGAGCTATATCAAAGGAGTTTGCATACTAATGTCAGGGTCTGAAAATCTTCTGGGTTCCTAAATCAAAAGTGACAAGAACCAGAATGGGTTCAGTTTAATCTCTCTATTCTGCTTTACTTTATTGTAATTTTGATCATTTATAGACATTGAGACATTATTATCTAAAAGTTGAGTTGTTTTTTGAAATTGGTTTGTAAAGCCATCACCCACATGTTTTATATTATCAGGGATGTAGTTTTGTTGCTTTTATGATGGCGGCTTTGTGATTACTTCAACATGCGGGTTGTTGGAGTTTGATCGAGTTAGTGATTTTCCATGGAGTTCGTGGCGATCATCAAACGAAGATCATAAATGAATATAAGATGGACAATGAATAATGGGACTTAAATTATGAGTTATCTCTAATGATATTTGATCCATTGGTTTCTCGAGCATCTTGCGCCGTCGCTAATTATGAAAACGGTTGTGGGTTGAAGGTTCTGCTGAATCATCCTGATTTGATCTCCATAGTTCTGGAACAATTATATTATTAACGAAGCGAAATCTAAAAACAACTAACGTTGAAGGCGTTCGGTCTCCTTGGAAGACTATTTTCAAAAGCTAAACCTTAGTAATAACTACTTGCCGCCATTGCTCTAGTACTAGATAGTGGTTAAAGGCCAGGTGTTTATAAGAACCAAAGTTTGAAATAATAACCTTCCTGCTTATCATATCATCATTAAGACCTTAAAACTCACCACTACTTGAGTTTGGACATAATTAGAAATCAATAGACTGAGAGCAGTTTGGGTTATTTATACTGTGAAAAACAACTCAAATTGTTGACAGGGTTGAGTTGAAGGAAATCAAAGGGTTAAGTAAAGGATTTAAAATAAATAGACTTGAATATCAGTTGTGAAGCAAAGTACGTAAAATCGGAGGAATTGAATGATAAAAATCTTCTTAGCTCATGGCTTCTTCTGTGTGATCCACCAAGGAGTTGGCTTCTGAAACGCTAAAAGTAAACTGAAGACTATGAGTTGATCCCAGATTCAGTTTAAAAGCTCTTTAGTTGTTTAGAAACAGAGGTTTTGTTGGTGCATCATCTATGTTCCTTGTCAATGTAAAAAAATTTCACATTATTTTTCAAGAATGAATTTTGTGAAAGATGATATGAGGGTGGCAGACCAGTTGCATGTTTAATTTTTTGGGTGTAAGTGTCATTACGTGACATGGTAAGTCGGGATAGATGGAGATGTCAGTGAAAAAATGTGTGTTGGATGGTTTTAGCCCCTAAACATTCTCAACCTGCCGCATAAGCTGCTGCATTCCCACAGGTTATAAAGACCTGCTTGGTCTGAGGTTGTGTGTGCTTCATTGATGGGAAATTGATAAGAGACAACCAGCCTATAGACCTAAACTAAATTATCTTGGGAGATCCATTTGCTTGTCTCAATTCTCTTGAAACTAATCAAACACATTACATTTGATGGGGAAGACACACACACACTAGTGAGAATATGACTCCACAGTAATATTGTGAGATTGAACACTAATAAAATGAATCAAATTCATCTTGCATTCTGTCTATCTTTTTATAATATTTCATGTAAAGGTGATTCATAGACACATGTATCCACCTTCACCGCAGGCTTGATTACTCAGTTTTGGATTAAGTAAAAATAGTTGAAATGACCTCTTATAACCATTAGCTTGAGGAGATGAAACTTTCTTTCTCTTTTCTTTTGCTTGAGACCAAGAAAAGCTTTTTGTTTGGGATTAACAAAGTTTATTTTATTTATTGGCCTGCAGGAGAAAAATCCAGCGCACTTTTTTTTACTTGGAGGGACGTGAAAGACCCGCTAGAGAAACAGCGAAGGGGCTGATGAGAAGCTCTGGCTTAATGATGAGATTGGTGAAGGTTGGGTTCATACAAAATGATGTCATAGCTAATCTTTGAACCATAGTCTTGTTGAAGGCATTTTTCATGCTAAGGTTGTTATGTTCCATATAGTTTGAGATATGGAAGGAATTGAGGTCCATTTATGAGCTAGACCAATATTGTAAGACCATGAATTTGATGAGGACATGGGCTGTGAAACAGTGGGAGGTGGTGATGACAGTCAATAATATGTTTCTTATATATACCGATACCTTGCCATATATATACCCGCCTTGCCATACCATATATACTACCATATCATCATATTATTCCATTTAGAGAGAGAGAGGAGGGAGAGGAGGAGAATGATATTTGTTTAACATTCTTCCCACTTGACATCTTGTTTCTCAAATGTCTTTAGAGAACGTAATGTAGATGATATTTGAAAGGCTTGAATTATCTTCAATTGATGTAAAAGGAACATAAGTTTTCTTTGATAACATGTTTTTTTTGGTGTGTATATATATATATATATATATCTCTGTATATATCTCTTATCTTATATATATATATTATATTATATTATTATTTTGGAATTTGGACGATCTGCTCTCCCATGGGTTTGCCACATTGCCACAGATTGGCCACTCACTAGTGCCTGTTGAGAAGATTGAATTTGTTTGTTTCTATAAAAATCATGTTGGTGAATTCAGTTTAATCTTAAAGCTTGGGATGCAAAGTGAAGCAATGAGAATTATCGTCACTGTTATGAAACACAGCTTGAGATTTCCTCTGATCTTGGTTGTGACATGGACCACAATTTCTGGAGTTCAATAAAATCTGATTACACAATTGAATTATGCCAGTTCAGAAATTAAATTAGTTCAGTACTTCAAAGTAAAGTGGGAGAATAACAGATGACAATCAGTTGGTGCCATGGCATCATGTTACAGGTAAGATTATAATAATAGTTTAGAAAATGCCATCATTAATCTTTTCTTTCCTTATTAAATCAGGAAGAATGAATGAATGTGAAGGGTGACCTGAGCCATTATTCATGGATGGAAAAAAAAGGGAGTTCGCCGAGGAAAATGATGGTTGTGGGAGGAACAAGGAAGGAGAGAGAAGAACGAAAGAACGAAGAAAAGGAAAAGAAAAGAGGAAGAAAAGAGAAAGCAGTTACCGTAGGAAAGGAAGGAAGAGAAAGAAAAGAAGAAAAGGAAGGGGAAGAAGCGGGACAGTTTGCTCTCACTAAATTTTTCTTAATGATTAAAGAGTGGTTTATTGTTTAATAAAGGTAGAGTTTCTCTCTTTTCTGATTGTTCTTTGTTACAGTTCAAAGGCCCAGTGATGTAACCTAAATGGTGAGTTGGGATTGAAAACGTTGATCAATAACCAAATATTAAGGACAGTTTTTGGTCTGTGTTTCGAGAAGCGTGGTTCTAACGATTAATATTTGCCGAAAATAAGGCTGAACGGTTATGTTATTTTGAAAACAGAAGTGAGCGGGGTTTGTCTTGGAAAATAGTTAAAACGGATTAAAAAGAATCGCGTTTGGAAAAGCGAGTTGTGTGTGGCATGTCATTGTTGGATATGGACTGACATGTTGAACTGTATATGTCGTTTCTGGGTTTGAACATGAACATCCAGTTTTTGTTTTGTTGCTTGATTGAATGACATGTAGGTTGTGTGAAAAACATGTTGATATATGCTTACTTGATGTATTAACATAGGTTATCTAATGGATGTGAATTATATGCAGTAGATATAATTATCTATGATTTGTAAATGTTGCATGTAGCTCTCATTATGCATGTAACATGAAATAACATGCAGTGACATTTCTGCATTGCATATGCATGGAGACATCGCGTAAAACGAGTTTGAGTGCATGACATGAATTAACAATGTGTTTGGTGTTTAATGGTGGGCTCGTCACAGGAATGATGTCCTAGAGTTGTGCGGTTTGTATTATGTCGGGTAGAAGTAACAAGAAGGGATAGACACCCTCGGGTGGAAGGCACACGCATCCTTGGTTAGACATATGTATTTGGCGGTGAGATCACGCAAAAGCCCGGAAGGCGCCGGCGCTGCGGTGAGACCCCGAGCTTCGTTACCTAAACACATGGCTTGGTCAGCGGTTTATCGAGATTTGTCCCGATGAGTTGAATTATAAAATAAAAATCTTTTATTTTGCAATGACAGTTTTCATACATGGCATATGCATATGTGAGGGAGTCAGTGAGGGCTCGGGATATTGGCATGACATGTAGACATTCATGTAGAAATGTATATGTTTTTACTCAATGTGTTTATGAATGTTGGATGGCATTGTAATATTGCACCCAGGTGGGAGTACTTGCACAGGAGAAGTCCTCTCTCTTGGCGTTCTTTCTGCTTAGTCGTGGGAAATATTTAAAGTATTAGAGGTACACCATGAGATGAAACTCATATGAGATCTTAGTGGTGAAGAAGGCTGAAATTATGGCTATGTTATGTATTTTGTAAAATTACGGGCGTTTATCGGTTCAGTTTATGTAAGAAAGGAGTTGTAATGAAACTCATCACCCAGTTTGTTCAACATACGGTTTGTGAAGTTTTTCCCGATTTTATGCCTTTGTATATAGAGGCTGTTGCATGTTTGAGAAGCGTTGCATGATGGTAAAAAAAAAAAGACCCTCGGGATTTGGGGCGTCACAACATGGTATCAGAGCATAGGTTTATAAATACCTGAAGCTCGATGTGTCGAACACCGCGGTATAGCTCACTATCGAGAAATTGGGTATCGTTACCTGGGACTTACGTGAAGCACGAGTTCAGTCATGCATTCATTGTGTATTCGATGAATTATTATCAAATATTTATATCTTGCATGATATTGTGTGTGCACATACTTTGTAAATTATATACTTGGTATATAGTATATAGGAAATGTTGAACACTAGGGTGAGAAAATAACCTTAGGGGTTCGATAAATAAATGAATGTGTTAGTTTAGATTGTGATGTATATTAGTAGGAGCATATGCACTCTGATAAGACGAGGAAAAGAAATCTAATTTGCTATTGGACCTAGTAGATGTGAAGTCGAGGAAGGGGATGAGGTTGCCTGAGCAATAGCCGACCATTTTTTTTTTTTTTTTTTTTTTTTTTTTTTTTTTTTTTTTGACCAACAGGCCTTTATGCAAAGGCTAGGTGTTATGTGTTACCATTACCTGAAGTGAATTAATAGCTGAAGTCGGAGGACCGAGTAACCTCCAAAGGTTTAGGGCACATCATCCTCCGACATTCACAGGGGGAGGGGATCCAATGGTAGTTGACCATTGGTTCCGACAGGTTGAAAGGGTTTTGGAGGTTATGTAGATTACCTCCAATGCCACGAGGATCAAGCTAGCTACATTTTAGCTAGAGGGTGAATCCTAGGTATGGTTGGATTGGATTAAAGTCTCAAGGGATCTGGAGACGATGACATGGAGAGAGTTTCGAGAGCTCTTCGTAAGTAAGTTTTTCCCAGCACTTGCTAGGCATGCAAAAGCTCGGGAGTTCCTAGAGTTGAAACAAGGAAGTATGACCGTACTTGAATACGTAGCTAAGTTCACTGAATTATCATGTTTCGGGGATAGCTATGTGGCCACAGACATGGCTAAGGTGAGAAAGTTTGAGGATAGTCTAAAGCTGTCTATCCGGGGAAAGATTGTGGGATTCCTTTTCCAAGACATGGACTCTATGGTCAGGACGGCTATGGCCATAGAGAAAGAGATAGATGATACACGGAGCATCCAAGATGTGAGTGCTGGTGATAAGAGGAAGGAGGGTCAACCTTTTTCTAGTTCGGGAAGAAGAAGAAGACTTATTCATGTGAGGATTCGAGGGGATAGGGACCGCGACAATCGGGCTATGGCGGGGATCAAGGCTCCTAGCCGATTGGATAATGACATGTTGTACGCCATCGGCAGAGCACATGAGGCAGGTTGCCCATAGAAGCAAAGATTAGGTTATAAGACACCATGAGTCTCAGTCATCGGTGAGCCACACTCGGTGCCTAATTTGTTCTTACCCGGCATGGGAGGCGGAGAACTAGTATCCGATCTCAGAGATGCAGCACGAGCACATGTATGTGTCATAGGCCCCGGCCGGGGCCATAGTATGGTGGGAGTCGGAAGACGAGGAAGACTCCTGAGGCCCAGGGACTTGAGGGACCTAAGGGAGTTTCGCCATTACACCCCGCAGAGCGAGATTGTAGATCGGTCGGCTATACAAGTATGTTTTCTACTCTCGCGCCTGCTCCTGGGTAAGAGTATTGTTTGATTACAGTCTTGACTCATTCATTTATTCTTTGCATCTTATTAACTATTTTTAGGCTTAAAGGTTGAATCACCCAGAAAAGATGTTGTTGCATGTAAAGCTCTCCTGGGGGCAGGGTGAGGGGTTATGATATGCCGTTGTTGTGAGTTAGATATCTCAGGGATTCTACTCACGGTGGACCTTCGGGTTATGGACATGTCGGAGTTTGATGTCATTCTCAGGATGAGGCAAGCCTTACCTTGGAGGACGAGGCAAGATAAGAGTTGGGTCTACCTTAGGTAGTTGAATATGAGGATGTTTTTCCGGATGAACTATTGGGATTACCTCCGCAGAGGGATGTAAACTTCATGATTGAGTTACACCCTAGTACATCGCCCATTTCTATGACTCCGTAGAGGATGGTGTCGATTGAGTTACAGGAACTCAAGGTCCAGATACAATAATTATTGCACAAGGGTTTCATTAGACCAAGCACTTCACCTTGGGGTGCTCCGGTTTTGTTTGCTAAGAAAAAGATAAGACCCTTCGACTGTGCATTGACTACTGACAATTGAATAGGGTTACGATCAAGAATTGGTATCCTTTACGTCGGTGAGTGATTTTGTTTGTCGACTGAGGTGCGGGGTCTACTCGAAGATAGATCTCTCGAGTATCGGTTATCGCTCAATAGGGTTGGGAGTTGATATCCCTAAGACGCAGCGTTAACGGGGCGATGGAGCGAGCATTTTGAGTTCACATTGATGCCTTTTGAATTGATGAATATGCCCGGCGGCTGTTCGTGGATCTCACATAGGGTATTCAAGCGTATTTGGATCGGATTTATTGTAGTCTTGATTGACGAAATTTTTGATCTCTGGGACTGAGGAGGATGGGATGACACGAGGGGTGGTCATGAAGGTTTTGAGAGACCATTGGTTGTATGTTAAGTTCAGCAAATGTGAATTTTTAGCTTCGAGGTGAAATTGTGGGACACGTGCGTGTCGGCAGTGTGTTAGTAGACCTTGAGAAGGTTGAGGCTGTTATGAGTTAGGAGAGGCCGAAGTTAGTCTTCGAGATACGCAGTTTCTTGGGATTGGCAAGGTACTATAGAAGGTTCATTGAGGATTTCTCCCGACTAGTAGCACCTATGACAAGGTTGACCTGGAAATAGGTCAAATTCGAGTGGAATGACTTGTGTGAGAGGGCATTCTAGAATTGAAAAGGAGGCTTACTTCAGCTCCTATTCTGATAGTCCCATAATGGGGACAGAGGTACATAGTGTATTGTGATGCCTCTAAGGACATATTGGGATGTGTCTTGATGCAGTCCGGGAGGGTTGTGGCTTATGGTTCTAGATAGCTAAAGAATCATGAGCAGAATTACCTTACACATGACATGGAGTTGGCGGCCATTGTCTTTGCCTTAAAGATTTGGCGCCACTATCTATATGGTGAGCAGTTTGAAGTGTTTTCAGACCACAAGAGTCCGAAGTATATTTTCACACAGTGGGACCTCGAGCATGAGACCTTTGCGAATGGATGGAGTATTTGGAGGATTAGCAGCTTCACTTTACATTACCATGCTGGTAAGGTAAATGTGGTGGTTGTCACTGAGTTGGTATGAGAGGGAGTATTGGCTGGTGTAGCTTCAAAGGAGTGGCGGATGCTTGAGAGATTGTGTGAGACGATTTGGACCTCTGGGTACCGGTGATCAGGCTCGAAGGTTTTGGGAGTTTAGTGGCTACGCCTTCCCTATTGAGTAGAGTGATTGAGTCCTAGAGGTAGAATATAGAGATAGTGGCCATCAGGGACCGGGTATAAACAGGTTCGAGTGATGAAGGTTGGGTCGTTCATGTGAATGGCAGTCTTCGGTACAAAGGACAGGTTGTGGTTCCTCAGTTAGTAGACTTAAGAGAGGAGATCCTCAAGGAGTTCCATTGCTCTCGTTTTGCAATACATCCGGGTGGCACGAAGATGTACCGAGATCTTCGTCGCCAGTATTATTGGAGTGGGATGAAAAGGCACATTGGGGAATTGTGATGCCTCACGTGTGTCGATAGGTAAAGTGAACATCGGAGAATTTGTAGGCTATTCCATCCATTGAGATAGTTGGGGTGGAAGTGGGAGCACGTCTTGTGGACTTCTTGAAGGCTCACTTGCCACGGACATTCTGAGAAGGCATGATGTGGTGTGGGGTGATGAGTGGACTGGCTCACCAAGTGAGAGCGCATTTTCTAGTAGTCTGGATGACCTTCATGCTAGAGGAGACGTAAGTTATACATAATTAATAGGTTACATGGCCACGTGTCCGCCAGTATCGGATAGAGATCCCGATTCTACGACACACTTTTTAAGAAGGTTTCAAGAAGGCTATCCAGGGACACAGTTGATGATGAGCCGCTGCTTTCATCCCGCAGACGGATAAGTGATCGGAGGGACCATATAGATTTTAGAGGATATCTT